>APFE030046271.1:0-17910 GCA_000404065.3 Pinus taeda | reverse complement strand
AAATTTTTAAGAATATATAAATATCTTAATTTTTTTTGGATTTTTAATTAAATTAAAAATTAAAGATTGAAATAATTAAAAATTAAAATTAGGGTTGTGATTAATTAAGTGTGAGGTGTAGAAAGAGGGGTAAGATTAGAGATGAGGGTGAAAGGTCCACTGAAAAGAGGCAGGGAATATGTTAGGAGAAGGTGATTTAGAAGATTAATGTAGGAATCCAATTGTCACTTATTTTCCATCCTTCATCACGATTGAGGTTGTTCAGGTGTCTGTTTATTTCTATGGCTTCTCTAAATTTTCTGTGGTGATAATGATCGATTTTGGCCACCACGCTAGAGTTTTCAATACAGACATGATGATTGGTTTTATTTGAATATTCAACCAAAGCTGAGGTTTTTGAGTGGTTGTGTTTTATTTTAGCAGCATGTTCTTGAATCCTAGTTAGGATAGACTGGCCGGTTTCCCCCATGTAGGTTTTGCCGCATGAACAAGGAACTATGTAAAATCTTGTGGCATTTGGGATCAACGGGGTCTTTGACCGATTTAAGATATCTGCTGATGGTATTCATGGGTTTAAAGGTGGTTCTAATATTTTTCTTTACGAAGTGGGCTGAGGCCATGCCTACTTTTAGGAATGATAGTGAAATAGCAGCCTTGTTTCTATTCAATCAAGTTATTTCCCAGTTTGGTATCCCTAAAGAGATTGCCACTGATCATGGCAGTCATTTCCAAAATCAACTGATGTCTGAATTGGCTATCAAGTTGGGTTTCTGGCAGGAGCATTCATCTTTGTATTATCCTCAGGCCAATGAGAAAGTTGAAGCCGTGAACAAATCCCTTAAAATCATCCTGCAAAGGATGATTAACAAAGCTAGATCAAATCGGCACATCATGTTGTATCTAGCACTTTGGGCATACCAAACATCAATTAAGACTGCCACTGTCTTTACTCCTTTTCAACTAGTTTATGGGTTGGAATCTATCTTTCCTATTGAATATGAAATTCCTTCCCTTAAACTAGTCGTTGAACTTCTGCCAGAGACTTCTAGTCTTGAGGAGCACCTCGTTCATTTGGAGCATCTTGATGAGCAGCGTCAAGATGCTGCCACAATAAATGAAGCCCATAAAAAGAGGGTAAAAACTCAATACGATAAAGTTGTTCATCCTAGAAGTTTTTCTAAAGGTGACCTTGTCCTAGTCTATGATCAAGACAAAGACGCCTTGGGGGTAAGCAAGTTTAAGTCTATGTGGTATGGTCCCTTTACAGTCAAGCGAGTTTTGAAAAAGGGAGCTTATGAATTAATTGACTTTGAAGGAAACAAGTTGGTGAAGCCCAGAAACGGGCTCTACCTTAAGAAGTACTTTGCTTAGGCTTCGGCCGAGCACTTACTTGTTTGTATATATTGTATGCTTGTACATATCGATCTATCGGTTTTAGTGATGTCAATATATTTTATCTGCTTTGGCAGGTATTGATGAACGATTCATTGTATTTAGGATTTGTCGATGGTGTGAGTAGGCATACCCAGAACATTGCTTCCATGGTTTGGGTGATTTATTATCCATCTGGCTAGTTGTTGGTTTCGAGAGGAGTATGTATCGGTCCTGCTTCGAATAATATTGTCGAATATACTATCATTATTAATTTTTTATCTGAAGTGATATCTCTTGATATTGATTCGTTAGTGGTTTATTTAGACTCACAACTGGTGGTATCTGAGCTGAATAACATTTATCAAGTACGAGATCGTTATTTGTATCGCCAATTTATGAGAATACGATTGTTGCAACAGTCACTTATTTATATCACATATGTTCACATTCCACGATCAGAAAATTCCTTAGCTAATTCTATTGAAAATCAAGCATTGGGCTGGCATATAAATCATTCATCAAATTGAAAAACATAAAAAAATAAAAAAATAAAAATAAAAATAAATCGAAGTATCATCTGTATATATGATCATCATAAAATCGCATGTATATAGATAAAGTGTTTGTGTCCAAAATAATATACAAAAATCGAGACAAAATGCCTTACAAAATTTGGGCTTATGCCCATCATCTTGTCTAATCATAAAAAGATCTAATCATCTATCTGGCTGGCTCAGGATGAGCAGCTAGAAAATAAACAACGGTATTGGCCACACGCCGGAACAGTTGCACCCAGTCCCGTGGTACTCCTACCACGCGACGTTGCATCTCCTCCGGTAAGTCCTCTACAGCTATCATGGTTACTTGTTGAGTCAGTCTCACCAAGTTCCTCTGAACTGCATGGAGAACTCTCTCCATCTAAGTTGCATCCCCTTCGGCATCTCTTCCGCAACGCCTATGTCGAGGAAATCCACCAGGTCTCACTGGCCCCATATCTGCAACATGATCATATATTTTGTAAGTGTCTTGTCTCATAAAAAAAGATTTTTAAGTTCATTTATATCAAAAATCCAAAAAATCTTAAGAAATTCAAAAAATCAAAAAATTGTTACCTATGGCGCCCCATGTTGCATGTGGTGGTAATACTAAATCTGGATCTCCTCGAAAATCCATTCCGGCGTAGGGGTAGTCATCAAATTATAAAAATTTAATATTTGATTTTTTTAATAAATTCTCAAATATAAAAACAATTATTAACATATTAATAATAATTAAATATATAAATAATACTAAATATGACTTTTCCATAAATCTAAACTAATCATTCTTTAAATTTTAAATAAAAAAATTCCAATAATTAAATGTAAATTGGTTTAAATCACATGAGCGAGTGCGGAAGCCAACAACTCAATCCAGTATGATATATATGATATATATTATGGTAAGGTTTTATGTGGTGATGGAATGGATTTTTTTTTCATTAATTATTTTAAATTTTAATTGTCATTTAAAAAAAGTGAATTATTTAAATCAGGTTTAGTATATTGTTCAAAAATAAGTAAAAAATGGATTGTGTATTATGATTGGATTTTAAATTTGTAAAAAAACTTTGTATACTAATTCAAATTAGTATAAAAAATTTTGTATGAAAACATATAATATTAAAAATAAAAGAATTAAGAATGAAAGAAAAATATATAAATTTCAAATAATTTAATAAAAGTTTTACAAAATAAAGATAATTTATTAATTAAGTTATAAGAATATAATATTTTATTTTGGCTTTTCCGTACTCTTTTATATTTCTGTATGATTGTGGTCCTCGTCATGGAAACCATTACATACATTATGTTATATCAATGACCCATATGATAGGATGTATATTTCATCTACTTTGGGTTGTCATGTTGGTTCCTCATTGAGGGTCTTTTTGGTACACACATCCCTTCCCTTATCAGACAATGGTGTCTCAAAGGAATTGAAGGAGTACTTATCCCTATCACCAATGGCCTTACTGATTAATGTGTCTGAAAACATAAATGTATTCAAATTATTATCATCTACCACTTAAAGGACTAGTTGATATGACTTTTCAACCCACTGGTTCTTTTTAGGTTTCTTGCCCATGTACAACATTCTTGCATAGCTAGCAGAATGAATTGACTGTAACAAGGAGGAAAACTGGAGTTATGGTAGAATTTAGCAGTTTGGGGCTTTTTTTTGCAGTGGCATGTTCCGGATTTTCCACAGTTTTTTGTTTCTTCTGTCGACGTTTCAAACCCCAAAGGGCGTCCATCATCGGGACAAATAAGATAGAATATGCTTCAAAGTTTGGGGCTTATTTAGAACTATGAAACGGGATAATTATTGAAACTAAGGCTGAAATGAAGGATGTTAACTATAAAAAAGACGTGGTTGTAGGTAGGACGATATTGACATGGACGATGGATAAACTTAATTTAAGTTGAAATGACCTATATTTACTTATGGAGACATTGTTATTAAACAAAATATTAAAGTTAAACATTTGATTAATCATTCATTAAGATTAACCCTAATTTGTGTCATGGGAGTAAGGCCAGGTTTAGGTAATATGTTATAAGAAGGCCACAATGAGACAAAGAATTGTCTGTCGAGAATTTTAGCATATATGTACAAAGAATATGGCTATTTGTCATATATTGACGTGGTATAATGTGATAAACAGTAGCATCTGATAAGAGCATGTATAAAGCATTCCATGTAGAAACAATTGCCATCTCATCCCACGAAGGATTTCTCAAGTGGAAGTTAGGTTTCAACATTTAAAAAGGGCCTAGGTCTGAGAACTAACAGAGTCTAAGAGACAAAATATTTTAAGAGATTTGATAGAAAATTTTGTCATCCTACCATGAGGCTTCACGTAAGGTAAAACACTTGACAAATAAATGGGCTAGAATGAGATTGACATAAAATTTTCTGAGAAAATATCAGTAATATGTCAGGAAATTTTGTGTCCATCCATGGGATGATCAAGAAGTAAATGTGGAAGAGTCAGCTCGAGAAACAACAGTCAGGATGGGAACAAATATTTTTAATTAAAAAACAAGGTTTTGTCACACCTCGAGGTTTTTCCAAAAGTATTCCAATAAATGAGAGTGTGTTTCGAGATATTCATGTCTTAGGAGACAAGAAGAATTGTTTATTGGTGGCACACTTAAGAACTTAGACATTTTTTTTTTTGAAAACTTTATAAGTGATTTGTCTATGAAATATGTACAAGGTGGAAAGCAATTGAATTATATATATAAGTAGGATATAAAAACTTAAAAAGGTCTCCATTTTTATGGATTAAGTATAAAATGGGGAGTTGCTGTCTTACTACAACAAAACCCTAAACTATTTAAATTATTAATCTCTTAATCTATCTATGTATTGTGCTTACCCAATGACGACCACCACTAGTATACCAACATAATATGTATTTAATATATATTACTACTACATGAATGTTGTTATGTATACTACTATATATATAAACATAATATGTGAGTATATATATTGGTATATATATGATGCAGGAGCAATCAGCTCAACAATATCATTGTAATTTAGTAAGGCATGGGCGGTCTTGTGTTTCCAATGAGGTTGGTTTCCTAAGTGTGAATTAATGTAATTATTTAGGCTTTTGAGTTATTTTAATGAGAATAGGATTTAATTGAATATTGTGAGACATATTTGTAAATATTCTTGAATGTAGGAGAATATGAGAGATTTAGGATAGTTGAGAGAATGAGGGATTTGAGAATTAATTGTAAAACTCAAATTAGGAGTTAGTTCATGATTTTGAGGATTGGACAGGATCCCTAGGGATGAGGGAGAGATTTTAGGATTTTGTTGAGGAGTTTATGGATCTAAACCAAGAATTGGTTTGAGAATCCCTTTGTATAAATGTAAGCCTAAAAGGCATAATCAGAGGTTAGAGAGGTTGGATAGGTTAGCTAGTTAGATAATAAAGCTACTTAGAGTGTGATTGTAAGCCTACGGGCAGATTGTAAAACAAAGGCCATTGACATTAGAAGATAAGTCCAAAGATAGATAAATTGTATAACTGTGTGTTTATATATATATATATATACAGAGGATTAATTCAAAACTGTATAGTTGTGTGATTCGAGTATGGCATGATGAATTATGAATGAATCGGAATTTAGTACAATATATGTATGCAGGCAGAGTTCAACAAAATAGACAGTGAAGAAAAATTAGACAAAGGGTTGTAATGGAGCGTGAACCGATTATAGGATCAAAGTAATATCCAAGAATGATAGTGATTAAATAATATGTAGAGTTAAGCTCAGGAGGGAGTCGCGCAGCGGGACAGTGGAAGGACGAAGAACCATTGAAATAATTGAAACCATAGAGAAACGTCGGAGAAATGGCGTAAAACCCAATTGGAAATAAGAATGAAAGAATGAAGTGTTAATGCACAAGCATCATTGGATCTACTAGATCAATGGATGGGATCAAATCGCATGGAAGGATCGTTGTTAAAATCCTGCATCGCAACATTTAAATGGTAGGGAATTAATCTTGGCCCACAAGGATTTGTGACATGCGACATCATTGCAAACCGTTGGATCGTATGCCCTGATCAACGGAGGAGGAGATTTAATAAATCTCGCATCACAATGTTCCATTGATTAGTGATTTAACCTCGGCCACAAGCGATTGCAATGTCCGATGCGATCGGAGATTTGATCGCATCACAAATATCTATGGGAGATAGACCTTAGCCCTTAACCAATAAGACATGCGATATGGGAAGTGCAATAGAGTGGACCCAATAAGGAATAGACATAGTTTTATAGTATTTGAAGTCTGACTGTGTTATCGCATCTCGGATGCGATAAAGAGTCATGTGTTAGTATGACCCACAAAGAATTGCGATTGCGATAAATGGAAACGTGGATAACTGTGCAAGGTTGTGGAAAGCATGGAAAAGGTATGGTTATGTATGCTTTGTGAATATTTCTATTATAAAAGTCTTATAATAGATATAGCACCGATAGAAGGTTGTGAGGTTTAAGTCCATGAATAACCAAAGAGTAAGAGTGGGAATTGGATATATGTGCGGCATAAGAATTAATGGGAGTTCATGAGGGTGCATTAGATAATAACGAAAAGTTAATGAAAATGATGTGAATGAGTCTGATGAAAGGATGAATGAAGGGCAGACTGTGTTTAGTTAATAAATCATTCTACAGAGATTGATAAAGGGGGCCTTAAACCATTAAGAATTGATAATTTGACTTGGAAGAGAGTAAAAATTTCTGGGGCAAAATAGATATATGCATTTTACATGCATACTGTGGGTATATGCAGGTTATCCTGCATCAATATACAACCATAATATGTTGATATATAATAAACGATATCTATATGATATTATTTTGGTGTATATATACCAGTATATACATACTTTTACATCTATTAGTATATATATGTTGGCATATATATGAACATAATATTGATATATATATGTGTATATATACATACACATATCCTTAAATTTGACTATTCACCTAAGATTGCATGAGGACTTGCAAAGTCTCAAGCGTGAGGAAGGCACTGGACTTTCATTTTTGAGGCCTTTAGTACTATCAAAAGTGTGAGTTTTTCCCTTTAGACTCCCTCTTATAGCCAATGATCATTCTTATTTTTTCATAATTACTTGCATTATGGTCATGACATGCTAATGTGTGATGTTAAATTCAAAGCTCTTCCCTTATTTTTAATTGAGTTATTTGAGCTAGAGCTTACCTTTTCTAATATGAGTATCAGATCTTATAACCCTAGTAAAGACCAAGTAACCAAAATCATTAGTTGTCATATATATGCATCCCTAGGGTGAAAATTTCCATGTGGTTTTCATTTTTAGGTAACTTGATATGGATCAATGTTGGTTGGATTTATCCTAGTTTAAACAAGAAAGGCGTTGACTTACAATTAATGCTCTATTCAAACGCATGGTGGAAATGCATACAACGCAAGCACAGTTGGATAATTAATCAATTTCAAGGTTTTGGAAAATGGCATGGATATTTTCATGCATGCCATGTCATGAAAATATCTTATGCCAAAATACAAGAAATTACCCACATTATTGAGAGCTATATTTGCCAATGGCATTACACCCTACTCTACTTTTGGGATGTAAACAATTAATAAGTATTTGTGTACTCTAGAGGTATTCATGGTTCAATACACCTTCCCTATGCTATATAACATCTATAATAAGTAAAGTTCAAAGGTCAATGTTTATAATATTACAGGATTGGTCGAGAAAGCAATCAAATTGTGAATTGCAAAATTGTTCAAATGGTCCAATATGAAGCCCATATTTTGGTGTATATTGTGGTTTGATGAAAAAGCATATGTGGATCTATGCTAAGTATATGCGGATTGCCTTTAAAATTGTAATGTGAACTTGTGTATTCCTCTTTTAATATAAATGATGTTATTCTAAGTTTTATTTCATAGAAGTACTTAGACTATTGATCCATAATGGATCTTGTTAAGTCAAGTCAAATTTTTCTATATGTTTGAAGTCCAAGATGGACATACATAGAAAAAATGTTCTTGACATGTGTAGAGTTTTAACATCCTAGTTGCTCACGAAATTAGTGCCAAGTTGAAGAGTTCGTTGATTCTGGTGGTATCTCTGGATTCACATTCGGCCTCCATATGAGGGGGAAAACGACCGTTGACGTTTATGGTGAACAGGTGAAAAGGGAAATATTTTACCATGCGGTGTTCACGCAGTTCGACACGTGGTGATGGTCAAGTCAATAGGTCAAAGTTCATCTCCAGTGCATATCTCGAGGTGAATGGTGAGATTTTGGGTTTTGGTTGGTTAAAGGTTCATATTATAGTTCATGGGTGCATTAATAAGTTTATGGTGTAGTTGAAAACCTAGGGTTTCTAAACCATATGGCATACCATATACGAAAATAAAGGTGCACACTTTTTTTAATGTTAAAACATGCCTAAGGTTCAAACTATGTGTAAAAACCATGGTGGGCGCAAGGGATAGATATGTTTTACAAACCATATAGCTATATGATAGGTGGGCGCAAAGACTTATGTTATCAAACCATGGTGGTAGAATATGTAATGAACCTATGGTATGTAATAAGCCTATGGAAAATATGCAATATGGTAGAGTAAATAAAAACTTATGGAAAAAAGTTATAAACTATGGTGTAGAATTATAACAAGGTATAAACAGGTTCATACATGGCAGATCCCAGCCTGGTCACATGGCACGAAGGTCCAGTCACACGGTGGCAGAGTTAATGGCCATGACCACTGGAGGATGTGAGTCAACTCGCCAAAAAAGTGCCAAAGATATGGTGTTAAACCATATTTCAAACATATATGTTAAAGTCCGATGGAAAATATATATTAAAACAAAAAATATGGCTTTTATACAACGTGAAGGTGACAACCATGTGGCTCGGTGATATAGCATGATCGGGATGAGAACACACAATATGTGGTCCAGTCAACAAGTCAGAGCAGGTCAAGACCACCGGGGTTAGATGTTAGGGGTCTGTGGTTCTATAAACCATCGAGTATGCGATTACATCAAGAGTTATCCAATGCGGAGATGTGTCGCATGACACAGAGATGTGGGCACAGTCAAAACAACATCGTCGATTTGTTTCCATGATCGTCAGAGGTTGTGAACATGGAGAACTAGATCAGCATTGCCATGGGATATGCCATCGAATCATCAAGAATAGGTAAGGAGGAGGTCCAATTCACGTGTAAAATGATGTAGAACTATGTGGCATGGGTTTACCGTTGAAAGCAGTTCACATGGCTATGGGTTGCCATAACACTTGACCACCACACCGACTGGAGATGAGTTATGATATGGTCTTTCACCAAGTTATATGATAAAAATTTGGATTATCAGTATAACAAAAGCCACCGGTCCAATCTATATGTGCCATGAATAAACCTTAGGAAAATACATTACATCAATGTGCGAAGGATATTGTATTCGGTCCACCCTTTGAAAACCATACGCATTATTTGGTTAGACCATACTAAAACGAAATGCACCAAAGTTAATAGTTTTTATAACTATAGTGCTAAGTGTAATTTTGTTATTGCACCGAGTATAGGTTTGTCCACCTAATTAAAAAAACTTACCATGTATAGCCCAGTAGGTTCGAACCTAGAACCTGACCAAGGCATTATAAAATATTACCATTGCACGACTGCAGAGGAGGATTTGAACAGTGAGCTCTAGAACAGAGTCATATTGATGCCTGTAATGTTCATTTGAGCATATGTTGGTCATCCTTGGGCCTTTTTGCGAATGGACATAGGCATTGGAAAGCTGAGATAAAGGCCTCCTTTTTGACAGTCACCAACAATGCCTTCGTGCATAGTTCAGCTAGGTGAAACTCTATGTAAAGAAGCAGTTCAAAATCATTTCAGGGGAAAGAAGTTGTGAAGATTGTTTTTGGATTTATGGAAGCATCTGAAAGCTGAATTGGAAACTTGAAGAGTCGAAACAGGGGTTTTGACAGGTTCTGGATTCAACGACAATACTTGTTTGTTGGTAGCAACAGTGAATTCCATAGAATTTTGTACCTAAATTGTGTCTCACTTAGACAAGTGGAGATGAGGTAAATAATCAATGTATTGATGACACTCAAATTCTCAATTTCAATAGAGGTCAAATTTATTATTAGAGACTCTATGTTTTTGTTGTAAATGACAAGTCCTTTGTAGAATGTAAAGTGAAATTGTGAGATTTCGCTAAAGGAGAGAATTTCCATACTGGGGAAATAGCTGCAATTGTATCAACAATTTTGATGTACCTCTTCTTATTCATTGAAATATGAGCGGTCTAGCCTTTTAGAGCAGGGCTCAGAGAGGTAGCCCAAGGGGGGTGAACTCTGTCAACAATCTTAGTGTCTTTCTGTTTGACATTGCATGCTTATGTGTGTCATGTGCTTTTTGGATAATTAGTTGATATATATTCAATTACTATTTCAAAAGGCCCATTTAAAATTTGCAAAGTGTCAGGTAGTGATCTAATTTCGCAATTTCATATCAACTATAGTTTTCTTTTGTGGTGCAAATCAGTAGGTAAGGCTCCCTACCTGGTTTGCATTGTGACTTCATTTATTTTTTAGTTAGGTTATCTAATTAATTTGTATTTCTATTTATCTGTAGATTAATATTTTAATTCTTTGTAATTTTAGTTCTTGAACTTTCATACGTTATTTATTGAAAAAGTGTGGATTCCCTATAGAGGTTAGGCACTGAAGATTGATGAACAAAAGTGTTTTTTAAGGAATTGCAAAACTATTTGATGCTTATGGAAAACAAAGTATTGTGATCAGAGATCATAAAATTGTTTTGTAAATGTAATCCTAGTGATCACGCAATCCTGTAGCACTTTACTTTTTTCCTTATTGAATTCTATCTTTCAAGTGTAAAGTGTGGATCCCCCCTACAAAAATTAGGCATTGAAGGTTGAAGAATGAAAGTGCTTCTTTATTAATAATAGAATCATTTTATGACAAACAATGGAATATGATTGGACTCCACAAAGTTGTCTTGAAAACATAATCTCATTAATCCAACAAATCTTTGTATCCCTTTAATTTTCAATCTGATAGTTCATTTTATTGCCAATGCACGCCTTGGAGCATTAGATTGTAAAAGTTCTTTCATAGCTTGAGAATATTTTATGTACTAGTTCCACTATACAATGTTATGTTTAAAAGTTTGTGACCATAGATTGACAATTAAATATAATGGAATTTAAGTAGCTAAATTTGTTAACAATAACCTTCTCAAACTAAAGGATGTATATAATCAATTTTGAGCAACCTCCTCAAGTCAAAATAGGTTAGTATAATGTAAATTTCCCTAAATTTGATGTGGAATCTAGGAACCCTCTCCAAATTTAACAATAGAGGGTGACACCAAATCTATTTTAAATTGCCTTCTCAAAAATCAATTTTGAACAACCTCCTTAAACACATTTTATGTGGATAAACTTTCGAAAATCTAGGAAACCATTCAAATTTGAGGATATAATCTTAATATGAGGCATGTCTATCATAATAAACACATTTTAATTGAGAAAAAATTACAAAATGACTCATTCTTCCTATCGATTTCAAAAAATCTCAAGAAAGTCACATTAATTTTATATTAGGAATTGAACAAATTGCATATGTCTCTTTTTATTATTCTTATTAAATATAACTAGTTTTTTTTTATTTCAATTATTTATTTTCTTTATACATTTAAATAATTTACCTAAATTTTATATTGAAATATCTTTGTGAAGTATACTAATTGTATGTCTTCCACACTCAATGAAATATGTTTACCATTTTTTTGAGTTGTAATGTCAATAATAAATGGAGCTAGCATAGTGAGAATAAGATTATTTATATTTTTTATTATTATAATTAACCAAATTGATATATTCACTTTTATTTTTAATTATAGTTGGCATTTTCTTATTTTAAAAATGTTTTATTTTTCTTCTAAAAGGTACATGTGTCAACTCTATACATGTAATGTGTTTGTGAGCCTACTACTATTATTTTTTACTCTTAATTACTTTTATCCTTTTCAAGTTTGATGTAAAGTTATATTATTTCACATGAACATTGAAATACTTTATTTATGTTTAAGAGAAAGAATGAAATATTCTTACACACTTTATCTTTTGAGTAATAATAATGCATTTAATTAAAATTAACTCCTAACTATATATATATTATAGTGAACATTTTAAAAAAAATGAATTTTATTTAAAAAAATCAACTAAAAAGTTTAACATGGAACACATTTAACTTTTTTAAAAAAATAGAAAAACAAATTATAAAAATTTAAAATATTAATATTCTAATTTTTCTTTTTTATATTTTTGTTTTTGGTTTAAATTCTAAAATATAAAAAACCTTTTCATAAATTTCTAAAATAATTACTAAATATGAGTTTTCTGTAAATCTAAACTAATCATTCTTTTAATTTGAAATAAAAATTCCAATACACGCGGGACGCTGTAGCTCTTTAGGTTGAATTGAGTTTTCCACTATACGGCCCGGAGATAATGACAGACTGCGGATTCTGACCAGCCAGAAGCAAGATAATGACAGACTGCGGATTCTGACCAGCCAGAAGCAATTCGGCGAATCCTATTTCCACCTCTATAGCAATGCTATAGAGGTACAGTTTTGGGACAGTCGCTGTCAATCCATGTGGCGAATCCTATTTCCACCTCTATAGCAATGCTATAGAGGTACAGTTTTGGGACAGTCGCTGTCAATCCATGTGGCATTTCCCCGGCTATAAGTTTCCGATTAATATGGTGTAAGGCGTTGCTGTTCTGTTCATCATATATCACATGCGCATATATCACATGCCCCATATATTATATCACATGCGCATATATCACATGCCCCCATATATATCACATGCCCCCGCCATCATATATCACATGCGCATATATCACATGCCCTCGGGATCCTGTACTTTGGCGCCGCGGATCAGATCCACCATATCTAATCCATGCCCCAGGATTAATGCGCCGCGGATCAGATCCACCAACCTCCTGGCTCTTATCTGCAGAGAAGAGGGCAAATGTACCAAAGCGGCGAACAAAAAACAACGCGGGTGAAGCAAATCGAACCAGAGAGCAATTAGCTGCTGCAACTGCCATAACTGGTTAGTAGAAACGTCTGACCTCTGTATTAGTGCATCCAGCTTACGAAGTATTAGATATACTGTTTCAGACATAGCCCACTTCACTGAAATGAATTACTTTCAGATCTCACGTTTAAACTATCCATAAAAACCAGGAGCAGCACGTAATAGAGAGTTAAGTCTTCATCAGAGGAACCTAAAGGGAGACTGTTCCTGGACATTTAACAGATACAGACCATTTAAAAAAACAGTGATTGGATTTCCCTGGAGTTGAAGCATAAGGCTACCCAGAATCTCCAGTACCAGCTTATTGAATTCATTCTGCTTCAACACTCCACCCTCGTCTGCTTCCACCATTTTAGATATTTCAGAAACAAGGCGATCCATCTGTATTCATTCCCCACGGTTATATACATATAGCCAGAAAGGAACATACAAATTAATGATATTCACCTCCTGTTGTCCAAAGGAACATAGAAATTAATAATTACATGGGATGATGATACTGACCTGTTCAACTACTCCCAACGGTGGTAAGCCAGCAGCTGGGCCTATCATGTCCAATGCAACACGAACGTACTCTCTCGGCAAAGTTCCCCGAGGGTCCTTTCGGTAGGAGAGAATTAAGACTTGTAAATTATTTACAGAATTTCGATATTAATGAAAAAGCAAATTTAGTATCAATAAAAACAGAATGGAGAAACATGCTACGCTGTGTCTTGTGTTTTTAATGGAGAGAATTAAGACTTGTAAATTATTTACAGAATTTCGATATTAATTAAAAAGCAAATTTAGTATCAATAAAAACAGAATGGAGAAACATGCTACGCTGTGTCTTGTGTTTTTAATGAAATTCATTATGAAAAAAAGAAGTATACTCTCCGTCTTTTGAATTATTGTAAATAACAGCGATATGTGTAATTTGTTTTCTAGTTATATGTAGATTGCAATTGAAACTCATAGTGGTTTTCCCTCAATCATTTGATCCAATATGAAGTTGATGTTTTCTTTAATGGCAAGAAAATTACAAATTATCATTTTTTCCCTCTTAAATATTTCACCTTCAATTTCGAATAAACCAAACAAAAAATTTCATTACCTTCTCTTTGAATTAGAAGCTACATATAGTTTTCATTATTCTTAAAATGAAACTAAAGGAAGGAGACTTCTTTTTCCTCGATTTAATGAAATAAAACTAAAGAGCTAAAACTGGTTGCAGAACTCCCCACGATTGTCCCCATATAATCGTTCTGCGATGTTTTCCGAAGCAAACACATAACTAAATGTACAGCTTTAATCTCATATTTTCATAGAATTTTTCAAATCTCAAATGAAATCCTTTACTGTATTAAAATAAACTAAATGTAAGAGTTTTTTCTCGTTTCACATTTATTTTTAAAAAATGAAGACTTATAATTTATGTATAAAGAGAATTAGATAATTTACGATAATTTAGAAGATATAAATTTATATAATTTACAATAATGTCGGTGCGGAAAAAAAACACAGTTAATTACTAATAAATACTAATATTATGAAGAAATTCTTTCAGCTGAAAGTCTAATTAACTTGCAAATTTGCTCTAAAAATTATTCCTGCTGAATTTATTTCCGCACATCCAAACACCGGTAATGTCAGATTTTAAAAAAAAAACCCGAACGACCATCCTAATACAGGGAGCAGAGGGAGAATGGGTACCTATTTTTACTGCGAGCAGGAGCAGCACGTTCCAGAGGATGACCAGGAGACCGAAATCATGTTGGAAGCCTTAGAACAAACGTACAGGAGGGTGATCAGGTGAGGGGAGTCTTGACCGAGGGAGATGATACCGAAGTTTTGTTGCAGAGGAGGTTGGACGGCCCTGCGCCTTGCAGGGAAAGGAAAAGGAAACTGAGAGCTTGTAAAGAGTGACTGTTAAATAGCTTGAAATGAAGACTACAAAACGGACGGGTGTGAGCAAGCCATGCAGATGATTGCTCCAGGAGACAGACACGTAGAGCCTGTAGCTTATGACCCTAAGAACTTACCAGAGCGAGAGTTGATCATGGAGATACCAAGCGCTGTTACCTGGTTGGTTGCATGCATACGGGCAGTCTCTGGTTGGATGCTGAGGCAGGTGGTCTTCCTCCAGACGCGTGGGCTCCCGCTCTTCTAGGTTTCTAATCAAGCGCCCCACTTAAATCATAAATAACTATAAAAGTTGAATGGTTACTATTTTGGAACACCCAATTAGTTGAAACAAAGCTCTTTAGCGTGCATAATCTTACTGCACCAATAGATTAGAAACCCTTCGACGTGCGTAATTAGTTAAAACAGAGAGCTTAGGAATGTGTAATCTTACATCTCAACTCCAAATTACTGTTATTTTTGTAATCATGACTTTCGGCTACCTTGACCTGATTTGGTTGAATCACGGGGAAGCTATTCGTAGTTTCGTTTCAGAAACCCTTGTTACAGGTACAAAGAGACCACCTAATTATTATTTTTGAAGAAATAAACTCTTGATCGACATGAGAAAGAATTAATTTGTTTCAGAAAGTTAACTTGCCTTGTATATCTTCCCTGGCTCACCTTGCTCTTGTGTCAATAGTTCTTTCACGTTTGTGGATACACATGCTTCTCTGTTAATATTTCCTTGTGGCTGGCGTTGTCCATTTTTACAAATCCCTGTTAGTTTTAATTTATATTTTCAAAATTTATCTGACATTTTTGTTTTAAAACTTGTGGTTTATGCTCCTAACTGCTTTCCTTCATTCCAGCTGTAAATTTTGTAAAAGAATGTTGAAAATTGAGTTTAGGTTGAAAAACGAAATACGGTAGATTTTGGTTCCTTTTAGTTTGAATTCTTGAAAAGTTATGAAAAATGAATTTAGGTTGAAAAACAAAATAATGTAGATTTTGGTTCCGTTTAGTTTGAGTTCTTGAAAAGTTATGCCACATTTTTATACAATATAAAACTTTAAAGCAGGTAGGTTTTCCTCCTTATATTTTAAATCTTTAAAAAAAATTGTTTCTTCGAAGGACTTCTAAGAATTGGGTGCATATTTTTTGTTTGTTTTTTTCAATTGAATTCTAAACCTGTGTTTAGCTTTAACGAGATTTACCATTAACAGTTTAAAACCATTACCGAGAGCTTTTATCCCACTATTTCCTTGTTCAAACTCAACTTCAACTTTGAAAAGTGTGGTTCCAGTTCGAATCTAGCACTGAGAGTGCTTCTTTGGTAATAAACATATCACGATGGAGCTTAAACTTCTCTTATAGTTCCTATTCGCACGCCTCGACACCAGGTATTGAGAAAATAATAAATCTGTTTAAACATGGCACAAAGAATGATTGATTGGAATTTCAAAAACTACCCAAATATAAATCTTCATTGCAATGTCAAACGCTACTGAAATATTAATCTTCATTGCAGTATATAGGGTTTCATTTCCTCAAGTTTCTCTCAAGGCGGAAATCCTTCAGTAAAAGCTTAGCTTGCAAGTGAAATTATTTGCGTTATTGGCGGATGGATTTTAAATTTAGTGTTGTAAGTTATCCTTGCGCTAAAATTGGAAGATCGAGGAGAAAGCCCCGAGGACACTCATCTCATGTTTGCTTATTTATTTATCATCTTTTTTGATCTCATTGGTTTGCAGCAATATATGTGTGGGGGTCTCTGTGATTAAAATTTGTATTTTGTGAGTTTTTATTTAGAGATAGATATCATACATTTGGATTTAATTTTCTCTCAGAAATACAATTTGAAAGTAGATATCATAGATTTGGATTTAGTTTCGTTAGTTTCGTTAAATTTTGTTTCTATAAGTAAAATAATAGATTTTGAATGAATGATAGATATTGAATTGGTTTTGGTTTTTAGTTAAAGTAATTTTACTTATAGATTTTGAATGAATGATAGATATTGAATTGGTTTTGGTTTTTAGTTAAAGTAATCACAATTGTCAAGAAAATGATATATATATTCTCTCGGTCACAGTTAGTCATTCCAGAGACATTTAATAAAGTGTTTTTTAATTTGTTAAAGTGGAACCTAGTTTACTAAAAATCCATCTGTGATTGCAGCGATCGTTTTTAAATCAACGTTACAAGATGATGTGGAAAGGATAGTTGTTCAATTCATGAATTCTTATCCTGTTCCGAAGATATTTAAATCGCTCGATGGTGTTCAAACGACCTACTAATTCGATGATTTAACTTATTCATTATACTTGGAAATCTCCAAGCTAGTATCACGATGAGAGAGTACAATTTAATGTGCTGGAAGAATCCCATATTTCCATTCCAATATATATATATATAGTTTAACATTAAATCTGACAAAGTGATAGCTAAAAAAGTTCTTCTCAAGAAAATGATAGACATGCATGAAATGCTTTTTCAATATTTTGTACCATGTTATTTTTTAAATAAAATACCTGCAATTTGTAGCCTTAGCAATTCTTAAGTTTTTCAGAGAGGAAAATGTCCAGAACATATCAACAGAATGATCATTTTTTTGGGAAGGAAAATAACTAGAACATGTCAACTGAATACTAGCCACTAAATGTATTCTTGGTTCAGGGCTGCTAATGATGGACAAAAAGTTTATCTATTATATTGAAAAAAAACAAGATAGAGTGATTAGGCCGTGGTATGAAAGTAACTCACCTAGACTAAACATGGCCATCCCAAGGCCTGCATCAGATAAAATCTTTACAGAACCGTCAAGAATCTTAGATAAATAAAAATGGTGAAAGTTAAAAATAGTTTGATTTATTTATATTACATAAACAGTAATGTGCTCAGAATTTAAGTGCC
>APFE030046264.1:32325-52580 GCA_000404065.3 Pinus taeda | reverse complement strand
ATTGTGTCTGTTGTAATCCAGGCGTGATTTTGATACATGACTCTTTCATTGGATGGCTGCGACCATACCTGAGTCTATTCATCGATCCTAACTAGATGGCTGCGTCCATACTATGGATCTTGATCGCTATATACTCTTTCAATGGATGGCTGCGTCCATGCCACATATATCATGTATTTCAACTGTCATATTGTATCTCTCCATGAAGATTCTCGGCAGCAGCTAGATATGATCTTGTAAAGCACTTCACCTCTCTCTCTCTCTCTCGAGGCTCATGCTTTAGGGGGTATCTGTTACGTAGTAGTTTGTCACCATTGGTCACCGTCCTTGTTACCCCTGCTTTCACACACTGGAGGACACATTCATGGACCTGTGACCAGTGACACAACTTAAAAACACTTGCATTGGATTCTCCCAAGTATGACCTTCAAAATCACTGAAGACACCTTTTGAAGATTAGCCCTAAAAAATGCCCTTTTTCCATTAGCGCGGGTCCAGAGTGTCTAACCCGCGCCAATGGATCAGTTCCTCCAAAGAGGGCGCGCCCATGGACGCTCTGTCACAGAACAAAGCCCGCGCCACCCAAAAAATTGGTCATGATTTTTGGCCAGCGCGCACTGAAGTGTTTTTTCCTCCATTTCTCATGCAGTTCTCTGGGGAAAAATCCCATGGAAGTGGCCGAGTGTCGTCTTTTTCATCCATGACAACCCAGTCCAAAGGCTATTCTGGGACAATGCCAAATCTTCAGTAGGTGTCCGGGTACAGTGAATACTTCCTCCTCCTCCATCTATAAATGACTGTCACCCTGCATTGAACAGAAGGAGTTTTGCAAGAGCTAAGGTGAGCTAAGATTATGCTGGATTGATAGTGAGAGCTGAGAGAGAAGTTATGCTGCCGGAATATTGAGAGAGGAAGTCACTTTGCAAGGCATGTTTAGTTGCTGACCCAGTTGGAGGAGATTTCAACGTCAAGCCTCTTTGGTTGTAATTCTTCTCTTCTTTTATTGAATAATGAATGACTGTCATTATGGTTCCACTCACGTGTCTGCTGATGATATTTGAGTTATATCTTGCTTGACTGATATATAATTGCATGAAAAGGATTTTACGCTTGTGTTGGATTGTTCTTTGTTTGTGCAAGTGTCCATACGTGGAGCGTAAGGATAGTGACCGGCCAAAGCCAAAGGACGGGAGCGGCGTTTCTTCCACAACAAATAGCGTTGGATTCCAGGTAGATCTTTCTGATCGATCTTTAAATTATGCAATTAGGAACCTGCGTGTAGCGTGTGCGATTGTTGCTAGACCCGTGTCAGGCTAGTGGGATCGCCTCTGTCCGCAGAGGGGATTTACCAACTCAACAAGCCTCATTGTAACATAGTTGGGAGGCATGTAGCCACCACATCTCTTCTCAGAGATAAGCTACCATTGTCCAAGCTAGTCTTGTTTCCATTATGTTTGTAAGCACATTTCAATATTTGATATTAATGAAATGAAGAATTATTTCTACTCCATATTTGTATTTATGGTTATATATATAATTTGTTGCATTCCTATTTAAATTTGGACCAATGGTATAAGAGAGATCTTCTCTTTATTTTTTTTTCTTTGCATGTCCCCAACGAGGTCAAGATATAAGGAGTTAGGGCTTTAACTGGTCAAACCTTTGCAAGACCAACCTTGCAAATCCTGACGACCTCCCATGGAGGAAGAAAATAAAGATGAGGCGGTAGGATCTCGTATCAAAATCTTGCTTGAAGAATCTCTCGAGTGACAAAGGAACATGATGATGGACAAATTTTTCTAGATCCTTCAGCAACTACTCTGGAAGCACCACACCCTTTCAGGTACAAGTTAACTTTGACATACCCATATTTGAGGGTCAGATATATGTAGATGCCATATAAAAATAGTTAAATATGTTAGAAGGATATTTTTTTGTTCATGATTTTCCAAGACGGGAGAAGATTACTTTTTCTCTTCTTAAAGCCGCCCCCCACGTTAAGTACTAGTGGGAAACCTATTGTGAGATGAAGATTGAAAGTAAACCATCACTACTTTCAATCACACCCACTTAGGAATCATTTTAGGACACCATCAAGGAGCAGTATTACCCTGTTTGAATCTATGAGGACAAATACATAGAGTGGACCACACTGCAACAAGGAAGGGACCAAGATGTGTCGAGTTCACCAATGTTTTTCATACCCTTCGCACAAAGTTGGGTATCAAGTATTTTGAGAAACATTTGGTACTCAAGTAATGTGGCTACCTACATAGGTACATCCAAGATGAGATGGAGTTCCTAGACATCTCCTTTCTTGGAACGACATACCAAAACGTTATTAAGATTGACGATAATATTAAAGATAAAAAGCAAGACTTTGGATCTACGAATCCGAAGCAAGGGAAAGGCACCAGTAAAACACGGAGAAAATGGAAAAGACAAGCGGGAAACCTAGGATAACTTGCTGAAGTAGCAAGAAAAGAAAAACACCATGAAGACAAATAAGAACATGGGAAAGTGGTGCAAGTTCCATAAGATCTCCACTCACAACAAAAGTGAGTATCAGGCCAAGACGTGACTGGTGGCCTTGCTTAAGGCTTTTAAGTCCGACACATGTTATGACTCTGAGTTAGAACCTGACAAGGGGAATAACAAAGGGAAGAAGATCATTGATGTGGAGCCTAGTGCCATTGTGGCCACCACCAAGATCCAAAAGATTGAACCTGAAGATTGAGAAGTGGGGGAGCACCTATTCCACTCACATATGTGGGTGAATGGATCTCCACTATAGTTCATTGTCAACAACAAGAGCCAAAAGAACCTCATTTTAGTAGAGGTTGTGAAGCAGTTGAGCCTACCAACTATATAATATCTGTAGTCATACACCATTAGGTGGCCTCATCAAAGATAATATCTTCGCGTTAGCCAGCAGTGTCACCTTCCATACAACATCAAGCCCTTCACAGATGAGGTACTGTGTGATTTTTCTCCTCTTAAAGTTTGTGATATATTATTAAGAAAACCATACTAATGGAAGTGACATGTTGTATATGAGTCTAGATCTCGCTCTTTTATTATTTATTTGGGTACTAAGTTATACAGGATACAATAGGTAGCCCCACCTACCGTCGTCGCTTTAATCCCTGCTAAGCAATGTAGTAAGGTCATCTCCCAAACTAGGAAATTTTTTTCTGTCTAATTTTCTCTCAAAGTAAGGGGAAGGTGATAGCCACATCCATAGCCTCCAAGAAGGGTTTCTCCAACTAGTAGAAGTAGGTGGATGCAGTCATGGAAGAATATAGGGACATCTTCTCCTCATGCACAGGGGTACCCTTCCATTTTCAGGTCAAGCATTCAATCGATCTAACTCCCTGAGCACCTCTGCCCAATGGGCCGAAATATTGTTGCTCAATTCTGGAAAATGATAAGATCAAGAAGAAAATGTAGGAGTTACCGCAAAAAGGGAACATCCGACCAAGTTCCTCACCTTGTGGAAGTCCGATTGTACTAGTCTAGAATAAGGACATAACCTGGAGGCTCTACATTGATTATCTGGCATTAAACAAAATCACTGTCAAGAATAGGTACCGAATCACATGGATTGATTACCTGCTGTAACAACTCAAGGGTTCCAAGTATTTCAGCAAGATTGATCTAAAGTTTGGTTATCACCAAGTTCCAATAGAGCCCAAAAATATATGGAAGACTGCCTTTAAATCCAAGGAATGCCTTTTTGAATGGTTGATTATGCCCTTCGGGTTGACAAATTCCCCACTACTTTTATGAAGCTAATGGATGACATCCTATGGCCCTTCACCAACTCATTCATGGTGGTTTATCTGGATCACATCCTCATCTTCAGCAAGAGTTGAGAAGAACACTTGCAACACATTCGACAGGTCCTTGAAATCCTTTAGTAGCACAAGCTGTGTGCCAAATTGGGTAAGTACACCTTTGGCATGAGCCACGTCCAATACTGGGGGTACATCATAGATGAGCATGGAGTGCATGTGGACTTGACCAAGATCAAAGTCATTCAGGATTTGCCAGCCCCAACCACTCTAATGGAGCTTCGCAACTTTTTGGGCCTTGAAAATTTTTATCATAGGTTCATGTTGGGATTCTCCCATATCATTTGGCCTTTGAGTTAGATTACTAAGGGTGGGGCGAAAGAAAATTTTTCCTGGTCTAAGTCCCAATAGAAGGTGTTCGTTGAGTTGAAGCACCACCTCTTCTCTCCACGAGTACTCACACTACCAAACCCACAAAATCCATTTGAAATCAAGAAAGATGCCTCATGCTATGCTATTGGTGCAGTCCTCACCCAGCATGAGAATCCAGTGGCCTATCATAGTGAGACACCTTTTGATACAATTCAAAAGTACCCCACTTATGATAAAGAAATGTATTCCATCGTGTAGGCTTCCCAATAGTGGAAGAACTACATTATGGGGAAGCAGATGGTCATCCACACAGATTGCTGAGCTATTTAGTTTATACAGGAATAGGGGAAGTTGGAGAATGATTTCCATCATAATTGGTCTAGATATCTGAAACAATTCCACTTGAACATTAAATACAAAAAGGGCAACACCAATCATGTTGCAAACTGCCTCAGTTAACGCCTAGTTGTAGCACTGACTACTGTTCTCAACTCTTGTGGTCATGAGACCTCTAGATAGACACAACTATACAAAAATGATCCAAAGTTCACCTCCACATACCAGATGCTAGTAGATGGGAAGAAAGTTCATGATTTCCACCTCTAGGACACATTATTATGATACCTAGGCCACATTTGTATTCCTTCAAGTGAGCGTGCCAAACGGATTTGGGAGGTGCACCACAGTCAGATTGTCAGACACTTTGGGGTGGTGAAAACTATGGTTGTACTACAAAAGTAATTCTATTGGCCCAAACTCCGACTAGATGTTGGGAAATACAATAGCTCTTGCACTACTTTTTCCATTACCAAGCCATCCATAAAGAAGCAAGGCTTGTAAACTCCTATGCCTATTCCCAACCAGCCGTGAGAATCCATCTCCATGGATGATATGTTTGGCCTCCCTTCTACCAAACATGGTAATGACTTTGTATCTGTGTTCATGCACAGATTCTCTAAGATGGCTATATTGGCAGCCTTCAATAAGAGTATCACATCAGAGGAAACTGCCAAACTCATCTTTGAACGAGTATCGGTACATTTTTGGATCCCACGGACCATTATATCAGATTGGGATAGCAGGTTCTTGAGCACATCTTAGTTAAGCCTCTAGACACTATTGGACACCAAGCTCACTAAGTCGACTACCTTCCATCCCCAGACTGATGGCGAGACAAAGGTCATCAACAAGATGATAGTGAACATACTCTACATGTACAACTCCAAGCATCCTCAAAATTGGGACGAGACCCTTCCATATGTGTAGCAAAATTATAATAGAGCTCTCCATATCTAGACTGGTCAGAGTCCCTTTCGAGTGGGTCTAGGATTTCAACCATTGTGTCTGATTGATGTTGCCATGCCTCAAGCAACTACATAAACAAAATCCACACATGTATCATCCGAGGAAGATAAAGCGACCATATTTATTGAACGCATCCAATACATCTTCCAATAGGTTCATGAAATCTTGGACAAGTCAAATGCCAAGTACAAGCAGTGACATGATCAACATCGGGTGCCACACAAGTTTCAGGTGGGCAACAAAGTATGGTTGCCTTTGCAAAAGGAATGCCTCACTGGAGCCCATCGGAAGCACATACCACTCTGATATGGTCCTTACATCATTACCAAGGTTATGGGAGACAATTATTTTGAGCTTAACATTCCCCCCATTCCTTGGCCTACATCCAGTGTTCAATGTGGATGGCCTTCAAGTATACTTCAAACCATTGTTGGACACATTAGACATTATAGAAAAACTCACACCACCTGAGTTAAATCTAGACTACATGGAATAGGCCACAACTGATCATATTATGGACACATAGGTCAAGAACACTCACTAGTAGAATATCCAACTATATCGGGTTGTCAAAGCTAGCCAACTCTTGCACCAAGGGAAATGGCTCACCAGGGACCAGTTACAATAGAAATTTCCTCACCTCATGGAGGCTATACAAGTAATGGGGACCATTTCTTCGTAAGGGGAGAGGAATGATCCAGGTGGATATTGATGGCCACCGACCTATTTCACCTAGACCTCTAGTTGGTTTCATTTGTTTCCTTATTTATTAAGAATTTACTATTTTTAGCAATTTTTCGGGTTCCAAAGTTCTAGAAGAATTTTGACACCCTAAATGACTTTTTTTTTTAGGTCCACTGCAAGCCAATATCCATATGCATGAGCCTGTAGTACTCAGATAAACCTTTCCAACAAGGTATCGTAGTGCCAAACAGAGATCATACGACCAGGTTATGACCCCGAGAAGTTTGTTGCCCAACTAACCCCAACAGGACCCACAAAATCTTGGTGTTACATCTCCCATAGTTAGGTTTTTGGTTGTTTATGGTTTTCTCATGGTTTTCAAAAAATAAATATGCCCTTGAGCCTCATTATAACACAATTTAGAGGCATGTAGCCACCACTTCTCTTCTCAGATATAATCTACCATCACCCAAGCTAGTCTTCTTTCCATTTTGTTTATAAGAACATTTTAGTATTTGATATTAATGAAATGAAGCGTTATTTCTGCTGCATCTTTTTATTTATGGTTATATCTGTAATTTGTTACATTCCTATTGTTGACAGTTCTAGACCCACCAACATCTCAGGGGATCTCCCTGGTAAGAAGTCCCAACTAGACATTATACTATTTGGTGTAGGAGTCCCAACAGTGGATCATACTTTATTGCCTTGACCATGGTTGTGTGCAGAGGCAAGTAAGATGTCCCTGTTGATAGCAAAGGTGTGACATGTGCAGCAAGCCAAGGAAGGTGCATGAATGGTTCTAACACACTAAAGGTGGAATGAGTGTGTCCCTTGGAAACCTATGGAAGCATGTGGCTTGGAAGGGAACACATGAGTGAAGATACATCACAAACTGGAAAGAAAGTAAGCTAACAATCCAAAGTGATGGTTATTCCAACAACATATCTTAGTAAGATCCATACCTACTTATACATAAAGAGTCCATACATGCATGCGTAAGAAAACACATGCATATATCATTAGAGTAACCAAGATAGCTGAAATACAATAACAACATATGCATGAAATGTGTTGGCTCTATTATATTAAAAGTAAAAGTTCCAATCATACAGTACAACCATGACCAACCACTAGTCCCAGTAGTAGAATGTTATAGTCACTGCCACCTGATCTTCCAAAGATATGTGCTAGCTCTGCACTATGGAGAAGCTAAGGCTCATTACAATACTCTCCAAGCTTTCTCTAAGATACTCCTATCGGAAGCTTGGGTGGCCAAAAGCCTCTACATTGAGTTATGAGATACTATAAATAGAAAGGGTGGGCTAACCCTTGACATTCCCCTTTGTGACTGTTCACCTACCCTCATGACTCTTCAACTACTCTATGATTGTTACATTCAATTATAAACACTTGGACTTCCACTTTACAAGATGTTACATCCAATCTGCACATGTACCCATGTGAGACAAAATGGCTTGATAAATCCATGAAGGACATAACTAACACTCGAACAGTTGTGGTAAGACCAACTCTTTCACATCCTTGATGATTGATAGTGGTGAACTAATGCCAAGCTTTGTCATCCGTGATGGTGTATGTGCACTCAATGGTGACATCCTGCTGAAATTGAACACTTGCCTCCGTTGCATCTGGGTACATTGATATGGCTCCTTTATCCGACTCATTTGATAACATGTACATCATCGTCTTGGGTATAGTTGGACCAAAAAAATACTTATTTATAGTGTTTTTGTTGATATCCAAGTGTGTGGTAGTGACCATGCACATCAACTTGTCGAAATACATGTTCAACTCCAGTCGGACTTGCTCCTTGTCTTCACCTTACTAAGTGTGCCAACTAGGTGGGATCACCTGCACGTGCATAATGACATCCATGCTCCTAAAAGCCCTTGCATGCAATCAACAACACTGCTCACCATGTCTACTCAATGCAGACTTTTGGGTTGGGTCTATAACCTGTATATGTGCAGTTTCATCAGTCTGTGCCTATTGCGCCTCTTGTTGTACATATTCCTATTGCAACTCCTTCTCTTATCTGTGAAAATCATGTTCTCCCTTGAGTTGTCACTTTAACACCTATAACTCCTTCTCTATTTCTTTCTTTGCCTTGTGTGCCCTCTTGTCGCGTCATCACCTCATAGCCTCAATCTCCAAAGCTACGTTCATCACAAGTGGATCTTCTTGAGCTTGCAACTTTGTTCCACCTCTGCGCTGTCAACAACCTTCCTCTTGCATTTGTCACATGCAGGTGTTTTATCTTCTACTGCTGCTAATGGTACTGCTCATTGTGACACCACTACCATTTCATCTTGATATCCTTGTCTCTGAAAAACTTGATGTCTTCAAAGAAGCAAGTTCATAGACACTTGATTAACTGCATTCCCAATTGTGTTCTAAATGGTGTCTTTGACTCTGCTATCCTGGAAGCCATTGTATCTGTGCTACTAAGAGGCAAACGAACACCCGTGATACCTAGAGACAAAGCAACACTCATGGCAAGAAATTTTTCAGTTGAAAGCCAAAACAAGCTGAAGGATTGACATGCAACATACCTGTGTGATTGTCTATGAATATTGCGCAATTTTCACCAGGGGGCTGGGAGATTGACTGCCAAAACTACGCAAGGCATAGTCCAGGGTATCGGGAGGCTGAATGAAAGTTGGAACTACATAATGCATAGTCTAACCTGGCCTGCTGAGGACTGAAAATTTGCAATGCACAATTTCAGTGAGCAGTGACTTACAAACTAGCAAACTGCATTGCGTGGTTTCTGGGGCTACCAAGGCACTGACTCCCAGAATTGCACAATGCAAGCCTGGAGGTTAGTGCTGGGCCAGACTTGCACAATTTCTGGAGGCAAGGAAGAGCCTTCATTTCTAGAAATCTGTAATGCTAGTCGGGCAAGGCAAGGTCCAAGAGAAGGAAACCCAAGCTTGCCGATGGGCAATTGAAAACAAGAGAAGTCTGAATGCATGGTGATACTAAGTGTAAACAAGAGTGAATGATCATGCATGAAAATAGTAAGTGCATGATTCAGAAAATGGGAAAGCATGTATGTGTGTGAAGCGAGTCGCCGCAACAACGACCGTTGGTGCAAAAATAATGTCATGCATGTGATAATAGTGAGATGCAACTGAAAATTGAAACAATGCTTATACAAGCTAAGATACATCAAAACTAAATCAAGCAGTCATTTAAATGAAGAAGAAATCACTCATAAAAAGCGAAACACAAAAAGCGATAGAAACACAATGTAAGACATGAAAAGCATACTTACCCTGAAACAGCTAAGATGAAAGTCCAAAAGACTCCTGGATGCAATGTGGGATGTCAGAGTTGCAAGATTGATGTGAGGAATGAGCTCTATAGCATTTGGTTCATAAGTTTTGACAAGATCAAGATTATGATGTGCGTGCCACAAATTTAGGAAAAGGAGACACTTTGTGAGAGGTTTCTAAACTGAGCTTTGCATGTAACCTCCGACTGCTAAGAATAGATCCCTAGATCTATAGATACCTTGTTCATGCTACCTTTTGCTATTTTAGGAAGAGAATATCATGCATGAAAATTAGTTTTGCTCAGTCACGGAGGGAACCAATTAACCTGAAAGTGCATGCAACGATCTTCTTGACTAAGAGAGGGATTTGCGCAATAACTGAGAGGAACAAGGCTGGCTATCACAGAGGGATTACGCAATTTTAGGGAGAGGCAGGTGACTGGTGCCTAGAGTTGTGAAATTTTTGGAAAGAGCTAGGATGGTTGTCCCAGAGGGATTACACAATTTCTAGGAGGAGTAGGTGATTGTTTCCCAGAATTGCGGAATTTCTAGGTTGAGCTACAACATTGGGCAAGATTGCATAATTTTTTCAAGGAAACCTGTCTGATTGTTCTATGCAATTTTGGAGCTTAGTAGGTTTCTTGGATGATTTGTGCAATTTCTGGAGCGAAGGATGGTTCCCCTCCAGAATTGTTCAATTTTTTGGGGGAGGGTATTAGCCAGCAACAAGGCCAAGTCTGAAATGGCAGCTTGTGAGGGGAGTGGAGGAAATTGACATGCACAGGTTAGAAAGCTGTTGAAAAATCAATGAAGCCTGTGTACCTGACAATGCAAGACATGCTGCTAGGATGGTTGGTAGGGGAGGCTCCAAAACGAAGCTAAGCAAAAAATTTTGAGGGTTGTTGTAGCCGCTACAACACCTGTTTAAATTCGGATCAATTTAAGTGATGAGTTAAGCCAACCATAGGCTAGATATCTTAAGCCCTTCTAGGGTTAGGAGACAAAACTTAGGAAACATTGACTTAGGAGAATGTGACACTAGGAGAAAACACACAAATAACAAATCATACGATGTGTCGACACTACAGGGCTTGAAAATATGGTTTATGTAGGCTCCAAAATTGACTTAAGTGAAAATTTTGGAGGGTCATTGTCACAGTGAAAACACTTTCCGACACACTGGGAGAACCTCAACATCTCTGAAATGGCTTCATTAAAGCGCAAAGTCTCAATTCTACAAGAATTATTGATTCAAGCAGTGATTTACCTTAGCTCCCCACTCTTACCCAGTTAAAGATATAGTTTTCCGAGTTCCACTACTGGGGGTAACACAACATAAAACAAGACATATCATTATCTTGTTGATGTAAGTAAGGTTAATATAGTATGACAAGTTAAAAAAAATCAGATTATGAGTTTTACATCTTTGAGGTTTCTTCACTGTCAGCAAGCCTAGACAGTACCCTGGCAGAGTTACTTCAGAAACACAAATGTTGCTTCATTGCCAGTGAGACTAGAAAGTACCCTGACAAAGTCACTTACTTCACCTCCTTGTGCAAGAATCCTTTCTCTTCTTTCACCCTTTATTTTTATTTCTTTTCAATAGGATTATGCTTAGGAAGTTACTATTTTTCACGGGTGGAAGAGGGATCCCAACTTATTGGGAGAAGAAAATTTTACTCCTTCAAAGACAAATTTTAGAACCCTATTGACTTGTTCACTAAAATATTTTACCCTTAACTTACTCTACTCAGATAGATAAGCAAGAACACACTATTCATAACAGGACCAATTTCAGGGATGAGAATCCTAAATAGATATGGGCATCAGGGTTTGCGCATAGATTCCCAACTAAAGAATCATATTTTACATCAGAAAATAATTGACTAGAAAGTGATCTAAACCAAAACAAATAAGAGGCTAACATATAGGCCAAGGGTTATATAGTACTATAACTTTCCTTGCACAAAAGTTAAGCCACTTAATCTCGAAGCTTAAACTAGCTTTATTCAAGACTAGATAAAAGAAAAAGAGTCAAAACATGAAGGATTCAAATGTAGAACACACATGCAATTCATTTGACTAAGTTCAACCTATCATTCCCTAAACTAAACAGTACATGGTCGGGTCATGTGAAGCGGAATTTCCAATGTAACCATAAAAGTTTCTCCCAACCTTTGGACCGTAAGATGTGATCATGTAGAATCAAAACAAAAGGTATTGTAGTGAAAAAACATACCATGCAAGCAGGTGCACTAACACGTAAAAATAATAAGTGAAATAACAAAAGTATATCACACTCAATTTCTCTTTCAATCAACACACTCCATAACAACAATAATCACTAGGCCTATGGCCATACAAGACTTGATGAAGCGCATGCAAGTACAGGCCACGAGACATGGGTCTGGACTAGAAAAAAGATCCTCTAAGAATAGTGAAATAACATCATGGAAACAACCTTTGGGAGAACTATGATAGGAGAAACTAGTCAAGGACAAATCCACATAATAAGAAACATTAGAAATCTGACCATAATCTATGTTTTTGTACAAGTGATATTATTTGATGGACGATGAGGAAGATTCATTAAAACCCATCTTTGTTTCCACATCAAGGATTAAATATTTGCTTGAGATGGGATGTAGAGGTGGAAGTTAAATAATCAAATTAAAATTTCATCCACGAGGGTTGAAAATTTTTACATGAAGAAAATAAGCATCCCTCTAGAGAGTGTTGACATCCCATGTGATGACATTAATGAGAAATTTGTGCAAAAGAATCATGAGTTGGCCAAAATCACAAACATCACCATGGTAAAAGGAATGTGACATAACCATCAACATAGGATGAAGTGTCCTACTCACTTGAATTGATTTTGTATTTTGTGGAAATATGATCAACTGCTTATCAATAAAAGAGTTGTTATTTAAATAATGAGATTTAAAAATAAGAGGTTGATCAAATAGATTTTTAGGATTACCACAAAAATCCTCAATGGCAAGAAATTCATCTTCTTGATCAAAAGGAGGTATACCTGAAAGAAAATATTTGATAATCACATCAGACTTAATTTGAAATTACTCCAAATCTAAATCTTCTTGTAGAAAAAGATTCATCCATGTTACTTGAACAATCATTTCCACATAATCTAGAGAAAAGGAAATCGTCAGGGTCACAGTTTTCCAAGGGTTCAAATTTATTAATCAGTAAAAGATTGATTGAAAGAATATCAAGATTCAAATATGATTGATTGATAAGATCATATCACCATCAAGGGAAAGATGTGAAGGAAAAATAATTTCTTCATTCATAAATTGATCCTTTGGTTTAGTGATTGGTTTAGGTATAACATAAAAAACATCAAAAGGAGGAGGGCGTGGGACAAAAATCATATCCAGTTCTTCCTCAGGATGCTGAAATTCTTCCTGATTAGGAGGACATGAAGAGTTTGATTCAAAATATTTCCTTGACATCCTCACTCAGAAACGAAACTTGTCATCCAAGAGTTTCCATACCACATCCTCATCCAGAAATTGATAACCAATATGAAGGAATCGATCAGAAAAATGTTCAAGAGATTCATTCAATTCCATTATAAGTTGATCAATTTCATTAATAACATATTGATAGTCATATTTGTCGAAGGCATGACAAATCTCATTAACCAAATGTTTAAAAGATGAAATAGAAGAAATAGCTAAAGAATAAAACCATTTCCTCACACAACCATACAGTGTAAGGGTAAATAATCGTGTGATGATTTATTCATAATAAACACCCATTAGAGGAAATTTCAGCCTAAAAGTGGTCTCCTAAGGAAAATTAATAAAATAAGAGTTATGAATTTTGGAGGGAAAACAAGAAAACCTTTTTTTTTTCTCTTATATCCTTGTAGTTTTACTCAAATTTCAAGTGTAGATACTTGTTGGATGCATAATTAAATTCCACATCCAATGAGTACCCATTATGAATACTTTTGAGAAGACCGACATTGATAAAAGAAAATGAAGATACATTAAAAGCGCATGTTGAACATGCTCTTTTAATATATCTTCATTTTCTTTTATCAATGTGAGTCTTCTCAAAAGTGTGCATAATGGGTACTCGTTGGATGTGGAATTTAATTCTGCATCCAACAAGTGTCTACACTTGAAATTTGAGTAAACCTATAAGGAGATGAGCCAAAAATACAATTAAAAAATTTATTTTTTCTTCTTTTCCCTCCAAAATGTTTACATGTACCTCTTTTTAAATTTAAATTTTTTTTATTGGTTTACATATTATTACATGGAAGTTACGTGAAACTTCATGGGCACTTTTAGGCTGAAATTTCCTCTAATGAATTGAAAAACAAAAATTTAAAAACTCAATTACATATTCAAGGATGGTTATTGTACCCTTGCAATCAAATTTAAGATGTGAAAAGTTATGTAAAAGTCTGCAGGTATTGAAATATCTAAAGATTCAGAGAAACACCTTTGGATTATAATCTAGGATGAAGCCATTAAAGGTAAGAGATTCAAATAGACTTCATAGGCTCAACTTGTCATCTGACCCTCCTTCTAGTGAAAAAAAGTTTACGGTTCTAGATGCCATCAAAATTTTAATGGGATCTCCCTGATGTGAATTCCCAATTAGATCTCACACTGTTTGGTATAGGAGTCCCATCTAGTCATAGAGTCTAGTCACCATTTTAAAGGTTTCAAATATTTTCTTTGGTTACAACTTATAATCAAGAGAATGCAACACCTCTTTGGGGTAGCAAGTATGTGAGATTTTGATACACCCAATGTAAAGTGCATGAGGGAACATCCATGATTGGTAGGGAAAAGGAGCCTCTGGTTAGAAAAGTAATATTACTATCCTAAAAGGGGCCCTGGGAAGGAAGAGAAGGAATTGTTGAATACCTATAGATTAGTCCACATGATAAAAAACAATCATTAAAGCATAACAAAACTTATCCAATAACAGCCATATATAAGCAACAAATTAGTTCATTCACTTAGTATGAAATTAAAATTACATATACCATAAACATAACCATAATAGTCGAACTATATCTGGGATACATGTATGAAGAAGTGTTGGCTCATCGAGCTTCTAATTAAGAGTGAAAGGTCCCAAGTACATTGTTACATGAATGAAACGCTATATCCAATAGTGGAACATGAAGCTACAACTTTCTTCTCCAAAGAATTATGTATCTCCTATGTGATAAAGAGAAGCCAAGGCAAGATTCCAAGAATCCAAGCCCTTTCTTTTAGTGATGAGGAGCTATTTATAACAAATAAAAATGACCTTTGAGCTTCCTCATGACTTTTTGAATTCTATGAATATTCATATTCTATTTATTACTTATTACATTCCATATGTGACTATTCACATTTGACATGTATCCCTTGGACTTCATTATATATCATTTATTACATGAGACAAATTACACATGAGACGGTGGCCTAATAAGAGAAAATTGATAATGGGACAAATTCTTTTACAATGGCTAAATCATTTGCTTCCTCATGGAGCCCATTGGTAATGTAAGTGTGCCATGCCCTAAACTCCGTTGAGATGACTTTGACCCGAACTAGGATGTCTGTTATATACCACATCTTTACCTTGAGTGCCTCTGTCACTATGGTCTTGGAATTATTCCAAATCCATGATAGTTTCATATGAGCTTTGAATGGTGCAAAGGCATACTCTAGAATACCACCTTTGGTAACCTCCAATTCTTCCTCTTTGGTTACCTATTTGATCTACTCAATGTATTTCCTGATCTTCTCGAAGATGACTTCAATATCTTTGGTTTCTTCAAGTGTTCCTATTGTGGGCATCCCATGCTTTTTTGATAGAGACTCATAACCATTATGCAGTCGATTATAGGTAGAAATAGTACTAATCAACTGTGCTCCATGATGGGAGTAGTTCTGTAGGTGGAGTCTCAACTAAACTTTTTCCATATTTGTGGCAATCCTATCTTTATTTTCCAAATATTGTAGAGCATCCAAATACTTGGCAGCCCACTCCTAAATTTGGTTGACTGCTATGTTTTAAACTTTTAGGAGTTTTACCACTTTTTTATTTATTTTGAATTCCAATTAGTGGAGCCACCACCTATTGTATAAGTATCATCTCATCATATAAGTGCACAATCATGTCCTCCATTGGCCCCAATTCTTCTTGCATGGCTAACTGTTATTCTATGGTGCTAAAACTCTGTGATGATAATCATTGATTCTTTGGCGCAAGATGTTACACCGGTTGTTTCACTATAACAAGTTCTTTCGCTAGCATGGAATTCCCATAAGTAGATGATTAGAGTTACCCTATGCTGTTGTGGGAAAAGCAACATTTGCCGCCATGAATTCCCTTGGACTCCTTCTGGTGTTGGAATTTATCACCTTCTTTGTAGAAACTTATACTATATTTTAGGATCATTGAGAAAATATCTATGCATCTCCCACATGATCCTCTTCTTTAGTTGATCAAATGTTGCACTGCATACATCCATGACTTTATTTGTCAGTGGAAGTGTGATCCCCATCTCTCCAATTGTAATATGATCACCTACGAGGGGAGGTTCCTATAGTGAACTTGGTTCATCATCCATAGGTTGGACAATGTCTTCTTCTTCCAACACTTCTTCTTCTATATACTAGGTCAAATGTTCTTCTTCCAGTCTTTGTGTTGCTTCTTCCTCTTGGGACTACCTCTGATGTTCTTCTTCAATCATTTTCCTCTCCTCCTCTTATTCTTATTGCTTCTGAAGAAACTCATTCTACTACCTCTTCTCATCCTTTAATTTTTCTTCTCCCCTTTCTTGTTCTACTTCAATAACTCCTATGTTCTGAGGATCAAATTTCTACTTTCAACTACTCTCGCCTACCAAATCATGTTTGGTCCTCTTATTAGGAGATACTTTCCTTACTTTAGGGGTTATCTTTTCCTCCTCCTACACCTGCAAGTCTTGATATGGTGGACCTTGGGGTGAACTGGTTTCCATCCTTAGATGTGCCTTCATGTTTTCATTGTACCAAATATTTAACTTCTCATATTCTACTGTAGATATCGAAGAATACCCCATATAGTGACTGATCCTTTCACAATGTTTCCTATATTTTCTCCTAAGATCATATCTATGAAAATAATCTATGGCGAAGTGTAGGAGATCCAGCTTTTGTATCTCCGTTGTTTCCACCTTATGGATTTTCAACTCATATAATCTAATCCTCAACGGGAAGGTGGGCCAAGCGGCTTTCTTCCTCCTATGAAGAACTCTTGACAATCCCTTGCCCAACTAATTTTCCCCTTCTTACATGACCACCTTATTGGTCACATATCATGGAATGAGATGAGGGTATATCTAATAAAAAAAAAAATCTGATGTATGTCCCCTTAGGCACTACAAACCAATCTGTGATATCCTAGAGTGACTCCTTCACCCAATTAGTCATACATGGAGGATTGATCTTGAATATCATATGAAAGATAACTGCAAATAAATGCCCGGCTAATCTATCATACAGCCTTTGAAGCTTGATTCTTATAACACTCTACAGTGAAATTAAACTGGGAACATTTTCTCAAGTGTCTAGTTCCAGTACATTCTTGGGAACACATATTGTGCATAGATTCCATCTATAAGAAACACAAATATATAAAATTTTGGTGCCTGGTTCACCCTCAAATATGCTTTTGCTTGCCCCACGTGACACTGAAACTTAAGTTACAATATATCTTCCTAAGTGAAATATTTATCATCTGTCAGGCTAGGAGTAATTCCATGAATTTAATTCTATTTTTCATTAAGGGAAAATATGAATATATACAAGGAGAGGGAGACTATTGGGTTTAATATCTTAATGTCTCTTCATCTTCTAACTTCCTTTTAATTATTTTATTTACAATATTTACATAAGTTTATATAATCCCAAAGATTAGGTGCCAACATTTCCCCCCTTAATCTAAAGGGATGTTGGTGAGTCCAAACATCATTCTGAATATGTCAAACTTTCCCTTCCAAGCACTTTGATGAAGATGTCTGCAATTTTATCATTTATGTAACAATGTCATAGGTGGATTGCTTTGGCCTCAACATAATGTCAAATAAAACGATATTTTTTTATTGATGTGATTCATTCAATTGTGGAACTTTGGGTTCTTGTCCAACTTTATTGCATAAGTGTTTGTCAATCAAAAGAGGAGTTGAATGTACTTGTTTCTCCTACAAATATTCCGAAAATTTTGTGAGCCACACAATTTCCTTTGTTACTTCAACTACTACCACATATTGTACCTCATTTATGGAATCTACTAGAACTAATTGTTTGTGTGACCTCCGGGAGACAGATCCTAATCCAAGACTCATAAAATAACCTGAAGTAGATATGCCAATTTATTTATCTCCATCAAAATCTGAATCAAAGTATCCAATCAAGTTGAATTCATCTGCCTGTGTATATTTTAGTCATCCATTATACTTATTCCATGCTAGACAATGTAATAATTATTGATGGAGCAGTAGTGATAATGTTAATAATTGTTGATGGAATTGTAGTGATAATGTTTATATGTCATTAAAACAAAAAAAACAATTCAATATTGAATACACAACCATAATATGAAATCATATTAATTATGTTATGTTAGGATCTATTAAAAAGAGTATAGTGTGGTGGAAATTATGGGGTATGGATAGTTAGTTTAACTTTAACACCATTTTTCCTATTATTGTCATAGGAGTTAAATTATAATCTTGTGTAAGGGGAGATGTGATAGGTGGTATCAGATCCACCTTTCAACATTGTGGCCTAACTGGGTTCATATGAGAATAACAACAATTGTTGTGTGAACAGAGTGAAATATACGAGTATCATGAGGAGAGTTAGAACTACACCAGTAACACCAAAAATATTAGTTGGACCAATACCCTTTTTATAAGCCAATTCTAATATGTGGATGCCACTAGGGGGAGAATCATGGAATACTAATGCTGCAATATTGGAAATGGTACAAGAATTGAAGAATGAAATGGCTAGATTGAGGCACGACAGTGAGAGACTGATGTAAGAACATGAGAAAATCATTATAAGCCTTCTAGATAGATAGAACCATCAATGCCCTGCTCCGAGCTCATACCATGAGAACATACATAGGCAAGGAGGTGATAATGCAGACCTAGAAGGAGACCAAGGTAACCGAGAAGAAGAATCATATAACGTATCAGATCATAAGGGGCCTAAGAGGGAGAAGATTGAATTACAAGGAGAGTTTAAGAAAATTAAACCTTCGACATTTGATGGAGAACAAGAGGAAGTTTTTGAGGCTTGGCTCATTAACATGAACAAGAACCTTAAAAATTATGAGTATGATCATAATCTGAAAGTTTGCCTGGCAATTAATCAGCCACAAGGCAAGGTCACCTTATGGTGGGAAGAAGTAAAAGCAATACGGTGAATTGACAAACAGAAGGTGACGCCGGGAAATTTTTAGAAACACTTTAAGGATAAATACTTAACTGAACAATTTTATGATGAGAAAGGAAAGGAATTTCACGACTTTCAATTGGGGAAGTTTTCTATGGATGAATTTATAGTGAAATTTACACGCTTGTTGTGGTATGTTCCTTACATCCATGAAGAAAAAAAAAATTCCAGCAGTTTATCAATAGTTTACCTCTATACATGAAGGAATGATTGGAATTCGACAACCCAAAAACTACATACACATTTATTAGAAAATCACAAATATGTTACCAGAAAATGAGCTAGCAGGGGGAGGGAAGTAAATGGTGGCCTTATAAGAAACGAATTAAAATTTCACAAAGTATAAAACGTGGGAATTCTATGAATTCCAAAGTTTCTTATAAAAATCAGCAGAAAAAACATACATGGAAGATGTTATGAAACCAGCTCAAGAAAAGATAGAAAAGATAGATCAACGCCTTATTATTCAGCCTCTTCGAGGGGGCAACCTCCTTTACATTACATAAATGAACAATTCTTGGATGATTCAAATGAAAAGACCTCCTCTCTTATATAGGAGTCTAAGGGGTCATAACATAATCAGAGCCTACATAACAATAATAATGTAAGGGCACCATAATAACAATAGTGGGCTTCTATGGGGCACAATAGTAACAATATGGGCACTACATGGGTACATCAATATAATAAGTTGGTTTTACTAATAACAATAAGGGGTTACACTAGTAGTATAGGGGCCTAACATGCCCCTCTCCTTCAAAAAGTGTTGTCCTCAATGCTTGAGTAGTTCTTGATGCTTATGTATAAAATTATTGTCCTCCCATGTGGAATCTTCAGTGTGTAAATTCTTCCACTTGATGAGATACTCTAAAATTGATCGATTTCATAGTTGTTGGGTTCTTGTTTCTGTGACTGCTCTAGGTTCCAATATGGTTTTTCCTTCCTCTTCAATTTTTGGCAATATTGTTTGAATTGGGATATTTTGAAACTTTTGAATAAGTAGCCATACTTCTTCGTCCTTCTTCCATTCATCCCTTGCTTCGTTTATCCAATCTGGTTGGATAATAAAAATAGCACAAAACAATGCTTCCACATATTCATCCTTGAAGAGTCTTCCCATTCGGTAAGGTCGCCATTTTTTAAGTGCATGTAGTATTGCCAACATTTCCTTCTCATAAATAGCTTGCTTGAGATGTAGCAGTAAAAATACCAATCACCTACATCAAAACATTTCTCACTATGATGTTGATCTACCTGTTGTTTCGTTTGATTTTGCACTGAAGTGGCGTTATCCTTTAAAAGTTGGAGAAC
>APFE030046264.1:21074-31817 GCA_000404065.3 Pinus taeda | reverse complement strand
GTTGGATAATAGAAATAACACAAAACAATGCTTCCACATCCTCATCCTTTATTGAGAGTGCATCTGCAACAAAATTTTGCTTCCATTTTCTATAGATGATGTCAAAGTCATAATCAACATATTTGTGACACATTTTTCTATTCTTCTAAAGATAATAGTTGTTCTAAAAAGTATTTAAGACTATCATGATCCATTTTTACCTTGAAGTGTCTTCCCATTTAGTAAGGTCACCACTTCTTAAGTGCATGTAGTATTGCCAACATTTTCTTTTAATAAATAGCTTGCTTGAGATGTTGTAGTAAAAATACCCAATCACCTACATCAAAACATTTTTCACTAGGATGTTGATCTACCTGTTGTTTCATTTGATTTTGCACCAAAGTGGCGCTATCCTTTAAAAGTTGGAGAACTTGTTGTTGATGCTCGATGTGATCTTTCACTGCTTGAACCTTTTTCTTCTTGATATGTCCTTCTATCTCTAGAGTTTGAGGAGTGGTAATTTCTTCCAATCCTTTACAAGATATGGTCCGATTCATTTCTTGATGCTCGATGTGATCTTTCACTTCTTGAACATTTTTCTTCTTGATATGTCCTTCTATCTTGATAGTTTGAGGAGTGGTAATTTCGACCAATGAATTACAAGATATGGTTGGATTCATTTCTTCTTTCTTGATGTGATCTTTGACTTCTTGCACCTTTTTCTTCTTGATATGTCCTTCTATCTTGAGAGTTTGAGGAGTGGTAATTCTTGCCAATGCTTTACAAGATATGGTGTGATTCATTTCTTCTTTCTCTGGGGTTGGATCCTGGCGTATATCATCTTCTTTTGATGTTTCTTGATCCTTGTCTTCCTCCTCTTCATACTCTATGTAAAATAATTTCTTCTCAACACACTTATTACCTTTAGTGCATTTGCTATCACAATTGAAACAAAGCCCTTTTTCTCTTTTTTCTTCCAATTGTTGTGGTGTAACCCTTGTAGGTTGTGGAAGGCTAGGAGAAACAACACTTCCATCTTCATAGCTGTGAGGGGTATAATTCATTGTTTCCATAATTTTACTTTCTAGTATGTCACAAAGCCCTTTTACTCTTTCCAGTTGTTGTGGTATCGCTCTAAAGAAGGTCTTGCTCTTTGTATCCTCATAATGTGCTATCATTTCCTCTGTGAGAATTGACCACGTAACAAGTCGTTTACGAGAACAAAGCCCTTTATACCATAAAAATTGATCCGGTTCTAAATATGAAGATGCAATACATACCGGATCCTTGCCATCAAACTTTCTCATCTTGCTTTTTTTTGATTTTAGGAGCTTGATCTTGAAATGATTGTAACTCTGTACTTTCATGTCTTTAAGTTCTAAAACTATGACCTACAGTAGTCCTCTATATCCTCTTTCCAATTCCACCAGTCTGACCCCAATTGGATTCTCCAATGAAGAGTTATGGCAAATCTCCCATAGTGACCTGATTATAGACTAATTCAATAGAGCGAACTTGTACGACGTGCCACATGTCCCTGTTTCGACCTTTGGCTCTAAAAAAAATATACAAGAAACTACAGTCCATCCTTTTTCTGTACCTTCTTACAAAATTTCAATCTGATGCTCAGAAAGGAAGTTATGACAATTTTCCCTAGGTCACCTGTTTTGAATGTAATTCAGGATTTTGCAAAAGGACCAACTTCCTAAGATCATATCTCCGAAAATATAGCGCGAAAAGCTCTGAAATTTGGACCTGATATTCAGTGCGATGTTGTCTCAAATGGGTTTTGTTTTTAGCTTTTGAAACGCCGCATAAAAAAAATTATTACGAAAATTCCACGATGACCTGATTGGAGCAGCGAAACCCTAGAATCCAAAGCTCTGATACCAAATGTTATGAAACCAGCTCAAGAAAAGATAGAAAAGATAGATAAATGCCTTAGAATTCAGCCTATTCGAGGGGGAAACCTCCTTTACATTACATAAATGAACAATTTTTGGATGATTCAAATGAAAAGGCCTCCTCTCTATATATAGGAGTCTAAGGGGTCAGAACATAATCAGAGCCTACATAACAATAATAATGTAAGGGCACAATAATAACAATAGTGGGCTTCTATGGGGCACAATAGTAACAATATGGGCACTACCTGGGTACATGAATATAATAAGTGGGTTGTACTAATAACAATAAGGGGTTACACTAATAGTATAGGGGCCTAACAGAAGATTCAACAAAAATCTAGGTGGAAAACCGAGCTAAAGTCCACTAACCAAACTAATAAATCTGAGCTAGAACCTGCAGTGAGACTTCCCTTGCAATGTTGGGGATGTGGGGAACCACGTTATGTCAAGAATTTACCTTATCAAAAATGGAAAACACAGGTAGCACAAATTCAAGAAGCATCCACAGTAGGGGAAGTTGCAAGGAGCTTGCCAACAATAAATGCTACACTGGAGGATCATCAGGTTGAGTACCAACTGACCATGCTAGATTTTGAAGGTAATATTTTTAGCCAAACTGTATCCATTATGTATCCAGGGGCTATATTAAGTTATATAAACCCTAAGATAGTAGAAAAAATCCATTTGAAACCACCAAATTTAAAACTATGTGGTTGGTACAGTTAGCTATAGGGGCTAAAAGAAGGGTGTTGGCTAAAGTTGAAATTTATCATGTGGAATTGGCTAGACAACCAATAATAGAAAACTTGAATATTTTACCCATGGGATCATGTGATATTTTGATTTGCATGGATTGGATGTAAAGAAATTGGTTACTCGTAAACTATAAAAACAAGATAATTAGTTACTCGAATAATGAGGGAACGAGGAAAGAATTTCGAGTGAAAATACCTCTGAAACTGAGACTGACCATAACCTCTCAACTAGTGAATACAGTAGAAAGGGTGTCAAATTTATGCAATATAAATAGGATATACAAAATCTAAGGAAACTACTACCGCCTTAGATAACTTTCCTATAGTGCAAGGGTTTTTTGATGTTTTCTTGAAAAATATTCCTAGAGTGCCTCCCAAAAAGGACATAGACTTTACTATTGAACTTGTTCCTGGAGCTTCTCTCGTATCCAGAGAACCCTACCTTATGAGTATTCATGAACTAACTAAACTTAAAATGTAGTCACAAGAGTTAGTTGACCAAAATACATTCGCCCAAGCATCTCACTTTGGGGAGTTCCAATACTGTTTGTAAGGAAAAAAGATGGTACCCTGTGATTGTGTATTTACTACAAGAAATTATATAAATTAGCAGTCAAAAAATAAATACCCTTTGCCCCATATTGACAATTTATTTGAATAGCTGAAAGGGGATAGAATGTTTTTTAAAATTATCTTGCATTCTAGGTATCATCAGATAAGAATTAAGGAAGAAGATATATATAAAACAGACTTCATAACTCACTATGGGCATTATCAATTTGTAGTTTTTGCCTTTAGATTAACTATTTCCCCTGTAACATTTATATGTCTTGTTAATAATGTATTTCATCAATAATTGGATAAATTTTTATTGATCTTTATAGATGACATACTTATTTATTCTCAAAACATGGAGGAACATAAGAGGCATCTGCAAATTGTTTTGTAGACCCTAAGGGGGTAACAACTATTTGAAAAGTACAACTAGTGTGAATTTTTCAAAGAGAAATTATAATATTTAGGAAATTTTATTACTAAAGATGGCATTGTGATGGACCTTGAAAAGATAAAAACCATACTGGAATGGCCCATCCCTAAGAATGTGGTTGATATAAGATATTTTATAGGAATTGTAGTGTATTATAGGTGATTTATTGAAGTTTTCTGAAAAGTAGTTTATTCCATTAACACTTTGCGAAAAAAATGGAAGAACCTTCAAATGGATGGGGAAGTGCCAAAATAGCTTTGATCGACTCAAAAATTTACTTACGACTACTGCTATTTTAAGAATTTCTGACGAGGATAAGGAATTTATAGTTTACAGTGACGCCTATAAGGAATGTGTATGGGGAGTCTTAATGCGAGAAGGAAGGGTGGTAGCTTACGTATCTCATAAGTTGAAAGAACATGAAAAAAATATTCATCTGACAACTTGGAGTTAACGACAGTGATCCAAAATTCAAAAATGTAGTGACATTATATACTAGGGAAACGATTCATACTAATGACAGATCACAATAGTTTAAGTCATTATTTTAAAAAACCAACTTTGAATGCTCGACAAGAACATTGGACCGACTTCTTGAGCGAGTTCAAATTTGAACTTAAACATTCCAAGGGAAAGGAGAATCAAGTAGGAGACTTAGAAAGTTAATTTTTTTTTGTTTATGAGATCTGCTCAAAGAGATCTTGAATATTGATTTTTGTGGTAGCAAGCCCAAAATTTGGATAACAACAAAAGACAATTGGGATATGAGATAAATAATGAGAACATGTTGGTTTATCAAAATAGAATATATGTTCCTAACCAAATAAACATTAAGCATTTGATTCTAAACTAATGTCATAGGAGTTCTTATGCAGTGCATCCTGGCTACCAAAAAATGATTGCTACCTTGAGGAAGGAATACTTCTAACCGGGTACGAAAAAAGAGGTGGCTGAGTATCTAGCCAGGTGCTTGGAATGTCAACAAGTAAAGACCGAACACCAACATCCAACCAAACTGATCCACACACTACCCATTCTAGAATGGAAGTGGGAGGTCATTACATTGGATTTTATTACTGGCCTACCTAAGACCAAGAAAAAATTGACTCCATAATGGTGGTAGTAAACAAACTAAGTAAGTGTGTTGATTTCATTATGGTGCAATCTATAGCATCCTTGGTGAAAATTCTATGTAATAAAAATTAAAAAAGGAAAAAAAATAACGACGGTTGATGGACCACTTATTCCAAGATGAATGTTGGGGAAAACATCCTAGTGGGTGTTCATTTGGATGGATTCGAAACTAAGTGAGGTGGATCTCCAAATGATAGAGCACATGGTCTAGTGGTCCTTGAACTGGACTTTGGATCACGGTAAATCCATTGGCCTAGTGACCAGTGAGCCAGGTTGTGGGTTGCAGTAAGCCTAGGATTGTTTTGCTTTGTTGGGCCTAGGAATTATTTCCACTGAATGGCAAGATATAGGGTAAATCCAAGAGGTGCATTGATCTTCGTGAGCCTAGTAATCATGGGTTGGGATATGCAGTAAATCATAGAGAGTGGGTCTCGGTTTAGGGCATAGTGATCCAGTGAGGATTGCGATATATCCTGAGAGACTAGGAGATAGGAAAATTCCTCACAGAGTAGGTGGATAAATCTGGTGGCATCCATGCTTGTTTGGCCTAATGATCAGGTGGAGATCATGGTAAATCCTGCTTTTACATGTTCATTGTGTTGGCATAGTGATTTGGGATGGATTATGGAAAAGCCTGGTTTCTCTTGATGAGTGTGATGTTGTTTAGCCTCGGGATTTCCTAGTTGGTTCTTTTAGTTTGAACCCCACATTCATGCTTGGAATATGGCACAGGGGTGAATGGATGAAGAGATATTTGGCTCAACCATTCTATGGGTGGGTGGAAGGTGGTAGTCCCATCCTCTATTTGGATTTTGCATCATCAATATGAGGTTATTTCTCCATGTATTTCTATGAGTATTATACTTGTTTATACGTGGATCATATGCCTGTTATTTCATTGGTATTTTTGTTGCTATTATGTTGGTTATGTATATGTTTTATGATAGTGGCTATGTATGGCTCTCATCATGTTTTTACTTGTAAATGAATGGAAATGTATTTATGACCTAATAGATGATAATGCGGAAAATGATAAGAGGGAACAATGGTTCTTACTGATTCTTAGATAAGTATGATATTCCTATGCTTAAATATGTTGTTTACACCTATAGATTACATATTTTTGATATCTTTGAAGAAATGCATGTCATGGATAGTAGGGGTCTAGTTAAGGGTTTGTTCAAGTCTTTACATTTGCATCATTGTTTCCTTTTTATCTCTCTATCCTGAAGGTGTAATTCAATTATAGGAAGTGACCTAAGCTCTGGGCTTGAAAAAATGGCTCAAATATTGGGGATGCTAGCAGAACACTAAGCAAAATAGTTCCTGGATGCTAGTATGCCTTGTCATGAGAGCATCCAGAGCCTCTTGGAGCTAGCATACCTATAACATGCGAATGTCCAGAGGTCAAGAGGTATAAAACATTAGTGGGACCCAGGTGCTAGCTACCTTAGTGGTTGGGATGGTTCCTGGGAGTCCTATAGCTAATGTGGAAGGTTTGCATGTTGTTTTTCCATCGATTCCACTTCCTTAAGGTCACCTAGGAGGTAGAATCCAATCATAGTAGCCTCTCATCACAAGTTTACCTCGGTTGGCTCGTTACTTGGGTATATGTGGGAGGAGGGTGTTATAAGCCAGTATCAGAGCATGGTTCACCCCTCAGACTAGATGGGCAATGTGTTAGCCACACATTCATGTCATTTACATGTGTTATTAATCATCCTTATGGTTTATGTGCTGGTCGCATATGCATGGTATCAGTCATGGTTATAGTGACATTGCCATGTGAAAGAGGATGTTGTTGTTATGAAGTATGTCATCATGAGTGTATGATTGGTTAAACGATGTTTTTTCTTGCGTAATGTTAGTGTACATTGGTATGGTCATTGTTGTCATGCATGAGGTCATGGTATGTGCAGTTGATATGGTCATGCATTGATCACTGAACTCTAGCTAGACTAATGGTTACATGGTTATGTGCTTATGCATTATATGTTTATATGTTGTCATGATTATGTTTATACATGTATCACGTTGATTCAATGATCTTGCAGATGAGATATCTTCCCCAAATTTTTCTAAGGTGCGTTGGTTTATTGTGATTTAGTTTATTTGACATAGTATGCCTTGCAAGAGAAAGATCAAAATGACTAGCAAGACGGTAGACTACAAAGACTATCCCTATGAATCACATGAGAATCATGGCGTTGGGCACACTTCTTATTTGTCAGACACATTAAGAAGTTGGAAGGAAAAAATAACGAGTTGTAAGGAAAAAATGACAAAATGATACAGGCACAAGAGAAACAAGTAGATGTTAATGTAATACTTCTTCAAATTTTGTCAGAATTTCAACGACAAATGCCACTTCAGACCAATCATGGACGTAGGAAAAAACTAATGGGTCATATGGCAGTAGGTCTCATGGTGGTTACAGGTTGGATAGTAATGACATGGTTAGAGATGGAATATTGTTAGATACATCCGATAGAAAAGGTGATGGATATAGGTATTATTATATTTTTGGTTTAGATAGACATCATGATCATCATCGTTATCATTTGTACATGAGGAGTGATAGCATATACTTTCCAGATGATTTTACAAAATAAAATCCACCTACTTCTGCTAGATATAGGAAGAAGCCATAGTATGTAGAGGTTTGGATACTTGGGATGAATAAATTCTTTGAGTTGCATGAGTACATAGATAATATGAAGGCCAGAATAGCTATCTTTAGCCTAAGAGGTAAAGCAGACATCTAGTGGGAAGATATGAAGTGGGTTAGAGACATCAAGACAGATGAATTGATTTTGCATGAATTATAGAGGCTTTTCAGGAAGAATTAATTTTTAGAAAGGTACCACGACCGTAAGGCCAAATAATTTTATGAGCTAAGGATGTGATCAATGATGAATGAAGGTTACACAACTAAGTTCCTGGAGCTATTGAGGTATGTATTGTATATTAAAGATGAGAAGGCTAAATTTCAATGATTTGTTAGTGGATTGCTACCAACATTTAGAGATTTAATTGAGTATGATGAGCCTCGGTCACTTAAGGAATTTATTGGGAAATTGAAACATTGCTATGAATAGTAAAAGTTTAATAATGAATCTCAGCAAGCATGGAAAGGAAAAGACAATGGTAAAGGTAAATGGCAATTGAAACTAACAAGGCCTCAGAATGCAGATGAGAAAGAAAATGTTGCACTGCAAAATAGGTTCAATGCAAATAGATGGGGACATGGGTCACACCAGTTTAACTTTAACACTATTTTGCTTATTATTGTCATAGGAGTTGAATTATAATATTTGTTAGGGGAGATGTGACAAGTGGCATAAGAGCAAACTTTCAATGTTGTGGCCTAACTGACTACATATGAGAATAACAACAAATGTTGTGTCAACAGAGTAAATGAAACAATACATCATGAGGAGAGTTGGGCCTACAACAGTAATACCAACAATAGGATTTGGAACAATACCATTTTTAGAAGTCAACCGTGAGATGTGGGTGCAACTGGGGGAAGAATCAAGGAATACTAATGTTGTGATATTGGAAATAGTACAAGAGTTGAAGGAAGAAATGGCTAGAGTGAGGGCCAACAATGAGATATTGATGCAATAATAGGAGAAAATCATGAAATGTATTTCAGATAGACAGAACAATTGATACTATGCTTCGAGCTTAGACCATGAGAAAATACATGGGCAAGGAGGTGATAATTCACAGTCATAAGGAGACGAAGGGAACTGGGAAGAAGAATTAGATAATGTGTCAAATCATAAGGGGCATAAGAGGTAGAAGATTGAATTACAGGGAGAGTTTAAGAAAATTAAATCTCTTATGTATGATGGAGAACAAGAGTAGGATGGTGAGGCTTGGATCATTAACATGGAAAACTTTCAAATTTAAGAGTACGATCATAATCTAAAAGTTCCCCTGGAAATTTATCAGCTACAAGCAAGGACACCTTATGGTGGGACGAAGTAAAATGAGTATGGGAAATTGAAGAATAGGAGGTGACCAAGGAAAATTTTAAGAACCATCCTAAATTTATATGTATAATAGATGGGCTAATCCCCATGATACATAGGAAAAATGGGAGGTGATTTTATCAATAATATAATATGTATATATAATTTTTTTAGCGAATCTCTCACCAGAGTATATTATCTTGTACAGTGGTGGAGAATCTTCATTGAATTATAAAATCTTGTCAGATCTTGGCAAATCTTTTACTGAATAATAAAACATTGTGAAGTCTTGGCGAATGTTTTGTTAAAGTATGAAACCATATATGATAATAAGAAAACATATTCATTAAACTGTAATATAGTAACATACATGTTTGGAAAAAGAAACATAATTTTCTCTTCCTACAAACAATGTTCCAAGTTTCAGTGGTTGTGTTTGTTAAGGTTCTTACAATACACTCTTCCATATCCTTCTATTAGTTTTGATAATATTCCACAACAAAGTTCTTGTAGGTGTTGATATTGACAACAAGTTCTAACAAGGTAGGAGAGATTAATCTTTTCTCTACAACTTTTGTCAAGCTACCACCTTTTTCAAGTTATCAAATTTCATTCTTATTCCATAGACTCCAACTTCGAGATAAAAAACACATCAAGTTTGTTTACCCCAACACACCAACAAGTAGCAAGCGCCAACTATATTATATAAGAAAGTATTATGTATCCCAAGGGCTTGAAGGGGATCTAATTGAAAGAAGTGACCACTGTGAGAAACCTTCCAATCAACATATGAATATATAAATGTATATTTATTATTATTTTAATTGGAATTCTTTAATTAAATAATAAAATTTAATTACGCTCTCCCAATCTAAATTGCTTATTAGTATAATTCACTACCCTCATAGGTCTCGCATTTTTTAACAGCGTTGCAACATGTATATTAATTTCTTTTTTGGTGAACAATCTCCACCTTTTAGGAAAATATGGTGGAGTGGCTCCAACCCCTACAGATCATTAGGACAAACTAAGAATAGCACAGAAGATGAAAGGTTGTACAAACCAACTTATTTTTAAAACGACTAATCCAACATCAGTACCTAAACTTTTTCATGAAGATATCTTATTGAGAATGTTTGAAAAATGGTGAGAAACCTTCTATGAGGATGATGCGGAAAGAGTGACAAGGTTTCTTTGTTTTGAATTTTTTTGTTAAATCAGAAAAAGTTAAAAACCAATATTAATGGATATATTGGTATTTTTTACTAAATTTTGTGAAGTGACTAAATGTAGCTTTAACCATTCACCTTAAGATGTTTTAACAATATAATTTCCTAAGTCTATTTAATATCTTCATTATCATAAAAACCAACCTATCTCCATCTTAACTCCACATCTACCACTCTTAGGGGGATGAAATCTATTTATCCCTGTGAGCACTTGGTAGACCCAGAATTAAGATGGACCTAAGATGATAGAATTTCCCCTTTAAATAGTCTATGCTCACATGAATACCATAGTATTACCATGGGTCAATACCATAGGTTATCATAAACTTGGAGCTTAAAAATTACTATTAGTAATTTAAAAAAATTAATAAAATTAATAATTGATTTTTATTTTAACCAAGTTAAAATGTTTAACATACATTAAATTACAACATCTATTTTTACTCTTGATCCACCAAGCCCCAAGAGGGATCAAATATTTTTTCACTCTATGCTAGTTTGCATATCACGATATTTGTCGGGGCTTAGTAGATCCACAGTAAAGATGGACCTATGTTGGTTTAATTCCCCCATTTAAATAGGCTACATTCCACCTGAATACCATGGGTCAATACCATGTGACATTTTTATTTTTATTAATACTAATAATGTTTTTTTGCATGGTATTAATAATAATCTAGCCCATGGTATTTGGCCCATAGTATTTTGCCCATAGGTTTCACCTAAATATAACGCATTTTTTGAGTGTTCGTAAATATAAGGTGACTTATG
>APFE030046262.1:0-14679 GCA_000404065.3 Pinus taeda | reverse complement strand
AATTCGATCTGATTGATCAATTCTCTGTGTGTTTTCCAAATGACCCTCAAGCCTCCTTAAATAATCTTCTTGTTGACATTCAACGACCCATATTAGAAGCTAATTAATGGCTAAGATCATTTCTACTTGATCCTCGTCTTCTTCTAGAAGTTACACCCACAGCTAGATTAATACCCATTAATTATTTTAATTTCCTAAGTTTAGACTTAGGGACCCATTAAAAATAATTAATTATTTTAATAAAACTGTCTCTGGGTGGAATTTCCCAAAACGGTTTCTAGGTTCTTTGGAATACATGTGCCCAAGCCTCCTTGCAAAATTTGAGACTTATAGCACATCCAATGCTACCAACAATCAACAGTTCTCTCAAGAAGAAGCACAAGGACGAGAAGCATGATCCGAAAGCTGCACCGCACAGATCGAAGAGGAGAAGTTTGCCATGATTGCACAGAGGTGGGGTGATATAGAACTGTAGTTCGAAAGAAATACAGATGGGCAGGGTCCTTGAGGAGTCCACCTCATGGATCAATACCTTGCTATGAGAGCCCAGATCAAAAGTAGCAGGATGGAACAATGTCAGTTGGTGTAGAGGAGTGTCAGAGTGACAGTTGCAGTGGCTAGGAGCACCATAGACTAAGCAGCACAGAGCAGAGGGGAAATAATGCAGTTGGCACAGTGCAAAGTCAACAATAGTGCAGTTGGCACAGTGCAGAGTCAACAACAGCGCAGAGGCTTCAGAGGGTCAGCGCAAAGACCAGCAACAATTAGAACTCCAGCAACAGATGCATCATGTTGAGCACCTATTCAGTAATTTTTTATGCTTTTCCGTTGTTGATGCAATAGCAGCAACAGTTGGAGAAGGTTGCAGTGTAGGTGCAGTGTTGGCAGTGGCAGGGCCTGCAGCAACACAGAGATGCAAAACTTGAGGGAGTTGGAGTACAGATGCAGTGTTGGCAGTGGTAGGGTCAGCAGCAATATAGATGCAGCATTTGCGCAGTAGTTGATGGGTAGTGATGTCAAACATCAGCGACGCAGAGGGAGATGTTTCAATGTCAGAGTGGTTCTTCAGCGAGTTGCATTACTAGGGCACATCTATCGCTAAGAGGGAGTGTTGATTTCTGGTAGTATCGGATGTGCTCTAAGCCTCAAAAATTGCAAGCAGGCTTGGACACATGTATTCCACAATACCCAGAAATCGTTTTGGGAAATTCCACCCATAATCAGTTTTATTAAATAATTAATTATTTTTAATGGGTGCCTAAGTCTAAACATAGGAAATTAAAATAATTAAAGGGTATTAATCAAACTGTGGGTGAAACTTCTAGAAGAAGATGAGGATCAAGCCAAAATGATCTAAGCCATTGATTAGAATCTAATCTGGGTCATTGGTTCTCAACAAAAGGATTATAAGAAGAGGTTTGATGGGCATTTGGAAAATACATCGAAAGAGAGAGATCAAGAGATCGAATTTCTCAGAAAGGGCAGTGCAGTGGTTGGCAGAGAAGAGATCGAAGTGATTTCTGGTAGTGAGGGGCAGGTGTAGCATCCGGAGGGAAGTTTTCCTGGTCCAAAGAGTACAAGGCAAAGAGGGCAGAACGACATCCAGAGAGGCTAACACAGAGCTATGTTGTGGCAGCGCAGAGCCTGAGAGGGAGATCGAAATTTTGCTGAGGAACAGTCAAAATCCAGTGCCGGAGCCGGAATGTGAGACCAAGAGGCCAGAGAGCTGAAGATTCCAGCCAATAGAGGATCAGAAGGAAGGGCAGCACAGTCCCAGCAGAGGTGACACAGAGACTGCGTGGGTTTGACGCAGTTCTGCACAGAGGCTGACGCAGAAGGGATGCAAAGGCTCATTTCCAGCGAGATCAGTGCCCATTCTTCCAGTGACAGCATGAGATCATCTCACTATTTGTTTTTCCCAGTTTCTCTCTATATCAGATAGCTAGTTGGGGATCCAACGAATTGTACTCAAAATTACTACTGCTTAATAATACAAACCCTCAGCTGCTGCACCGGTTTCCCTGCATTGGTTTTCCCCGGGGACTTTTGTCCAAAAACAACTGTGTAGATGTGTGTGATGCTTATTTCTCTCCTGTGCTGTATTTAGTTTCCGCAATTTTTATTTGTGTAGGCTGCAGTGTATTTAATTCAATATTTGTCATAGCACACAGCAAGTAAATTGTTTAATCGAATTAACAATTAGAACAACTAACATCAGCTGCTGCAGTAGGAATTGGGTAACTGATTTTTCACATCATCTACACTTTTCCTTTTTCATTGCAACTGTTGCCTCACAAAATCTGCCCTCCCCCACCCCCACTTCTCAAGGTAACAATTCTAACTAGCTCCCCTCTTTTTTGCTAGAATTTCCCCAATCCCTCAAGATTCTACTTGCTTTAATATGCTTGATGCAGAGAAATCTGCAAAGAGAGATGACACCACACAAGTAACAATTTAAACAATAAGCATCCCACAACAAAACTACACACACCAGAAAACATTCAACAAAAACAGCCACCAAATTTTGCAACCTTTTTATTCAATTAATGGCAAATATCCCGGGCCACTTTACATTCATAGAGCCTATGCACAAGACTCTGGATTACACAACCATCCACAATACACAAACTAAAATCAAAAGGAGAACCAAAGGCTCCTTGCTTATTTACAAACTTCGTATTCATGCTTGTACTCCTTGGCTTTTAACCTTACAACTACCCTAGCTATTCAAATTCCAAATATGATGCTTCATATTCTAACGGTTGACAAAATTCACTAAGAACAATAAATATTTCACTACATTACATTTTTCTTTTCAATTTTTGGTCTTTAATCATAAAATAGAACCAAAACTAAGCAAACGTAAGGAAATGTGCAGAATAACAGTAGTGCCAAGGATGCTCATGCATTACCCAAAGTTAGCTATTTAGCAGATCATAAGTGATTCGCATTATCAACAATAGGGCCTTCCCAAAGAGATTGGTGAGATTCAACATGTGATCAGTATGCTATTTCCACAGTTTTTCCATTACTAATGTTCAGAGACCCAACGCTGGTCCAAAGACAAAGTTCCTATACCAGACAGTAAGTGCTGCTCTTTTCTGAGTTCAGAGAATTTTTCAGGTAACATGACAGAACATTTGTGAAGGTGTTGTTTTGTAACTTCCCAGAATTTCTTTAGGCTGCAATGCATGAGTTGTCTTACTAAGTCTATATGCAAGTGCACATTGAGCTTTAATGAAGAACCAAACCAGTTTTTTAATAAGCATATACATCCATTCTTTACCTTGCTTTTGGCTAAAATATGGCCCCCAGATCACGGACTCTCAGCAATCTTTATTATAATTATTTACACCCTGTGCACCAGCAATCTTTATTATAATCATTTACACCCTGCAAACACCAGGAATAGTTTTCAGCATAGTCCAAAGAGGATGTACACTATTTAAATATAATCAATATGATTAGTGAACCTCTTATAGGTTGCATGTTTTGCTTTACTAAGATCATAAACAATCCATCAAAATACTAAAGCAATTTTCTCATAGCAAGCTACATTGAATCAGTTCCACCGTGTAATTTAAATTTGCAGAATAGTGTTCACATGCAACTTCAAAGAACTTTGCTGTATGGCCAATGGCATTGCACATATTTTAATTTAAATGCCTTCAGTAAAAAACTTTAATATATCTTAACAGTAAATTCAATCTAGTCATACATGCACTTACTGGAAAAAATTGGCATCCAGAGGAGTAAAAATTTAGTTTGATGGAGAATTATGACTTCCCGAAGATGAAGCACTGCCATGTCTATCACTACATTTGGGCAGATCCAACGAAGAAACTGAATCCTTTTCATTTTGAGCCTGTCTGAGTTTGTCACACCATAAATCAAAAGCCATGCTCAGATCAGGCCATGCTTTTCTACTTTTGAGGCAAGCACTAATCCAAATTTTGAACACCTGTTCTTGGTCTGCAATAGGAAGAGTACCGACAAGAGCACTCAGCCCTTGCTCCAGACCACTGTGCAATTCATTGTCCTTTATTAAATATTCATCATCGTGAGTGAGCTTGGCTATGACAGGTAACCAAGTTGTTACCAGAGAAAGTCGTACAGATCTGGGACAAATCACTTCTCCGGTTCGCAAGGCCTGTAGTAGACGAACCAAAATGCTGAATAAGGTCTCTGTGAATGGATTTTGATATATCCTAGTAACCATTAACTGAGCAAGATCTTGCTCCTCGGCAAACATTTTCACAGCCATGTCAGCCATCTGCAACACAAAAAGCTCATCAAGAAGCCAGCACAGTGCAGAACTTGCAACATTGATCTGATGAGAATTCCATGAAAAAAAGCTGGCAAATTTCCGCAGTTGGGACTTGACAAGCTCTAAATTACTCTGTAACTCTTGGAACAGTGCTAATTTATTCACATCTGCAAAAGCTGGAGAGATGCTTAGATGATCATTGGCTCGAAGAACCCTCTTTGCTATATCACGAGCTTTTGCAGGTGCCCCGTTTGATACTAGAGACAACAATTCCCTTAAGATTTCTCCCATAGTGTTGACAGGTTTAAAGTCAGGAGTACATCCATGGGTGGAAAGACGAACAGCCAAGTCAGGGGACAATTGCAACTGTAGTGACATAATCGATGAACGAATTTGAGATTCACTCTCTGCAGTCCATGGTATTGCTTCCAAATATTGCATACATGAGTTTACACAGTCGGCGAAGAGCAATTCTGATGCAATCTCCAAAATTGACAAGGCCTCTTGGATGCTGTTGAACTTTAACTGCTTTGACGAATACATCAATTGAATGCACTTCACATAATTCTCAACATTTTTGCAACCATTCAGGGTTAGCTCTATAGGCTGTATGCCACCACCAAAAGACCATCGTTCCGATAGCCTGGCATCAAAGAACTCGGACCTACGAAGAACTTGAGAATGGACATGAAGAGGAGGTTGTTCAAGTCCTTCTAAAGGTACCAATCTTAATATCACGTCTGCCGTTTCTTTGTCTCCAAATACCAACCTCTGCTGAGCCATTCAATTAGAATTGAACTGTGATTTTCCAAACAAGCTCTCTAAATCATCAAATGCAAATTAAACTTAAGTTTTTGAATCAAACCCTCTAAATTGTAAAAAGCAGAAATTCAGGATCTCCAATTAAAGGAATTGGCTGGGGCAGATTTACCAGATTCGCCATCCTTAAATAGCCGACAAAGAGGTTAAGTTCCTTTGTGCAAGCCTTGCTCTTCTTTGTACATGTAAATTTAAGTCCGCACCGAAAAAACCAAGACGAAGTCTTCTACCATAAGTTCTTTGAACTAAGTTCTAAAATGCTTGGTTTTGGAGCCGCGAATTATGGTATATTGCTTCTCAGCATCAAAACCTGTAGTCTATCGCCTTAAACATGTAATGCAACCTCTTATCACTGTATTACTCCCAATTTGGCCATCCAGATTTGTGCTTTGCATAAATAGCAGCATATATCCTCCCTAACCGTCTCCCGGTGTTGTCAAACAATATAGCCTCAATCCCCTTTAAAAGACCTCACTGTAACCTCAGAAAGCATATACAGTTAATATGTTTACGCTCTGAGCAGCCAAAATATTGCAGAGGACCATGTATCTACCTGAAAATTTAAAGCTTAAGAAAGTCAAAATTAATCGCAGTAAATCAAAGCTTAGACCTGACCGAAGAAAACACAAGGGTGCCGGAACCCACTATTTCATCATTATTTCTCCAAATAGGGAGGTTCTGCGCCAGTTTTTTACAGCTATTTCATTCTAACGGCTAACATTTAAACTAACAGAATCATGAAAGACAAAGTTAGTCGGACCGAAACAAGCCCTTAACCTTATGGCAGATGAAATTCAACGAAAGGTGTTAGAATCCACTTTTTGAACTTGTGCTACCAGAAAGTAGTTCTACATCAAAATTTGCAAAAGTATTCATCAAAATGGCTAACATTTAAACTAGATATTCAAGAAAGCAAATCAATGCTTGAACCTTATGACCAAATAAATCTTCAAGAAAAGTGCCAGAATACATTATTTAAACTTTATTGGTCAGAGAAAGTAGTTCTGCATCATGTTTCACAGCTATTTCATCATAATAGTTAACATTTGACTGAACTTAATCAATAAATCCAAGATTTATCGCGCTCAATCAAAACAAGAACCTTGTGACGGACAAACACTTAAGAATGGTGTTGAATTTTATTGCCCAGAAACGGTAGCTCTGGGTCAAAATGTTTGTCATAATGCCTAAATTCAACCGCACGGAAGAAACATTAGAAATTCTACTAAATATTTGCATCAATTTGATCGGAAAATGCACCTCAAGCTTGCCAAAACTGCTAAAACAAAGATTTAAAGCAACGTCAGTGAAGCCTTACCTTCAAGAGTCACAATCTGATCCTGTTCAGTAAAGAATCGTGCTCCAACACCATGGCTATGTTTCTTTCCGCGACCTCAAAAAACGCAAGGAAATCACGCTTTCTATTTCCTAACAAGCGAAAAACCGTTGTCAGGTGGTCGGGTAAACTTGACTAGTCAAGGTGGTCGGTAAACTTGACCCAGTCAAGTTATTAGTAATTTATGGGATACTCTTCTTAGAATTTTTGAAATATCATTCATGTAAAATATAGCATAGCCAGAAAGACTCCAGGTAAATTTGTCAATTGAAATCTCTCAAATAACAATAACTCCACCACTTCTCTCCGAGACATTGCCCTTCGGATTCCAGCACATCGGATTTGCAGCAAATACTAAAAGCCCAACTGGAAATGGCCAAAAAGCCCATCATGCGAGGGAACTGCGACTTCGCTGCCGAGAATTCCGCGCCTATTTTTGCCACGGAGCCGAGGTGTGGAGAGAAGGTGAATACGCTTTGCGAGAACACGCAGTCCCTCTTCTGTCCATTCGTGGATCGAACAATGGCCGTTAGTGTCACACTTTTAAAGGAAACGATCCGTAAGTGGGAGATGTGTAACTAGAAAGTTGACTTACTTACCAATCCAGAGGTTCATTCGCGTAAGCGCCTTCACAATCTCCAACGACCGCAAAATCAGGTGATAGTTTTGTAATCACAGTTGTCGTCCAAGACTTAGATGGAAGCCACCTTTGAGTTGTCATCCTGATACTGTTAGGCACGCCAAGAAAACATGTTTTCAATTTCCACCTAACATCTCGTAGTAGGTTGAAAATAGCCACTACAATAAGCTTGATTCATTTGCCTCACCGCGGGGAGGGGACATTCTGTCGCAATGAAACTGTTTGGAATTATTTTTCAGAGATTTAAAAATCACTGATATATTTACACATCACCTTGAGTGTGTTGAGGAAGAATGAGCTTCTCGGCTCTATCAATTAAATCTAGAAATTATTATATAGAATAAAATATATGAACAACATTTAATTTCATACTAAGACATATAGTAGTTAAGATTCCCAATTAACAATGGAAAAGAAGTACATTTGCAATTCTGAAAGATTCAGCGTTCTTAGATGTCCATATATATATAGAAAGAAGAAATAAAGAAATCATTTTAACGTCCACGAGGCTAAAAATAACTTATGGGATAGATTGCTTCTTCATATGCTCGATGTATTCGGCCCTTTTTCTGTGAAGCTTCAAAATAAATGCTCTTTGCTTCTCGACAAACCCCTAACTAAATAGATTATCCCAAGAGCTAGATGTCAGCGTATCTGCGTAACTTTCCCTATTGTCTTTGAAAGTCTCACATTCTAAAATCAAATGTTTTTATGTTTCCACTTTTTCCGGAAAAACAAAAAATGCATACTCTTTCTTCCCACACTCCTTTTAGCCTTTTCCAGTGCCCTGTTTCATAGTAGAGTTGATGAGAATTAGTCCTTAACTGAGCAATAAGAATTTTGGCTCTCCAAGAGATATTGGCCTCTATGTATGCTTTTGGTTGATGACTATGAATGGAATTAAACACTTCAATATAGTATTTTTTCTTTCTTCCTAGCTCCTTATCCCAAGTACGCTTGTGGAATTTTTCCATAACAAAAGTTTTTTTCTCTTTGTTGTGTATGGGACACGCGTTCAAACAAATACCCCATTTACTAAACCATTTGTTATTTTGTTACATCTAAGTTTTTTTCCTCTTACATAATATGTCATTAAAGACTACCTTAGGCCATCTACCTGTTGAACCTCATAATTACCTTCCCCTTGACATTTGTTCTCATCTTTTTCTCTTGATTTCTCACAAGACTACAGATCTAATCAATAATAAATGCTAGATTTTGTCTTAGGAAAGCATTAAAATGATCGCCATATTATATTTTCATGTTCTTGCTATTTTAATAGATTTTTGCAAATTAGCTAAGAATGCAGGCTATTCTGCAGCTAATTGTGGGTTCCATAGCTATTCTCATGGTTTGGCCGGTTACAAGTGTCAAATGAAGAACTGAGCCACATGGGCATCTCCAAAATCAAGTCCACACGGATTCTATCATACTCACTCAGTCCAGATCGACAGAAAAGCATGCCTAAAGTCATGGTCAAAGATGGAGTCAAATATGTTATCTAGTAGCAATAGGACTCTTGATTTGCTCTTTCATAGCTAATCAAAAGTCTAACAGTTTTGTTGAAGAGTTAATGCAGATTAAGCCACTTGTAGCTGATCAGAAGTTGAGGAGTTAATGCAGATCAAGCCACATGTAGCTGATCAGAAGTTTAATAGTCTCATTACAATTCGAATTAAGCCACTTATAGCATATCTTCTTATAAACAGTCATGATAAATTCGAATCAAGCCACCTGTAATCTTAGATAGTGATGTTATTTTTCTATAAATATCGGTTGAATGAAACTAAGAGGTAGTTAGAAGCTAGAAGGAATTACAGGCTTTTGTTAAATACTCTGTTCAGACTTTGTTTTGTTGATAATACAAACTCTGTTTTGTCAATGGTGGTTTAAAAGCGCATCTTTAATTAGTTGTCATCTAGCCACATCAGTTGCAGAGGGCCCCTGCATTGAAGGAAGTTTTTCAGTTGTTGTTTTCATTTTAATTTCTATTACTCTGTTTTCTCCAAGTCTGTTTTCTCTAATTTTGTTTCATTTCAGTTTGTAACCGATAGTGTAAGGATAAAAATCACAACTATGCAAATCTTTTCTTCTGAGATATTGTATGAGAAATGACTAAATGAAGAATGAAGTAATGAGAATACACCGTTGCTTAGCTTCTTACTATTTTGATTATTGATTTTCTTAGCATAGCACTGTCAATTAGTTGTATTAATAGATGTTCTCAAAAACATTTTGAAATGATGATAATTCTAACTTAATTGGTTAGATATCTAATTCATGTAGTGATTGAGCTTGCTTAGCACATTGTTAGTTTTACAAACTGGCATCTTTTCTTTTCTGTTTTCAGGTCATTAGTTAGTTGCATCACTTGACATTCCAAAAAAATCATTTCAAGGAGATTGATTCTATCATGTTCCAAAATTTAATGGTTGAATGGCTAAATGAATGCAATTATTGAATTACCTTTTGCATCAGTAATACTTTTGGTTTTAAGAATTAGATCCATGGATTAGGACTAAATGGTAGGATAAGATAGATACTATGTTTCTCTTATTAGGTCCTAACTAGTTAAAATGATTCTTGGTCCATTTTTAGAAGTTTGGCTAACTTAGGAACCTATCATTTTCTTTAAAACTCATTAGATCCATGTAAATCTCTCATAGATTGTATATTCTTAGACATCAAAGAACAGAAACCCCCAAAACAAACATAAAAATACAAAACAACAAAGTAAGAGAAAATTTAACTAAGCACATATAGTGTATCACATTTCATCAGTCTACAAACCTCGGTTGATAATTCATGCAAGCAATTTAGAACACTAAATTGACTAAACACTACCCTCTTCCATTTGCTCAATTTTTTTTAAATACCTTATGACTCGCACCATAGCAATTGCTTCAATAGGAGCAGTCCATGTTTCACTTAACAAGATAGCATAAGGAATTGCACTTTTAATCTTGAATTTGTTTGTAATTGAACGCTTCTGACTTTTCTCAATTTGTCATCACTACATGTCGAATGTATTGCTGGCCCATAGTTCACAACCACAGAGAATCACTGGAATCACTAAAAGCCCAAAAAGAGTTTGAGTAGTTTTCTAGTCTCATAACTCTGTCTCTCTACACCTATTTTGAAAAGCATAAAATGTTTTCCAACCCCCCAAAGTTCTTTTCTTTCTACAACCACCCCATCCTAGATTTTTGTTGAAGTCACTTATGAGGTATTTGTAATCCGCAACTTTTTCTAGAATGTTGTCTTCAAAGTAGAACTTATATTGTTTATGTTTTCTTTTTTTAGAGAAAAGCACTACTTTCGTTTTGTTAATATTGACTTGCATCCCCACACTTCTACAAAAATGCTCAAGGGATAGTACATGTTGTTGCAAAACGAGAACCGATTTTAGCAATTAGAATAAGTTCATATGCGTCCAAAAGAAGCCATATAACAAACTTGCCCAAATAGATACCATCACCCCCTTGCGAATTTAACCATTCCTCAAGCTTGTCGATATATAAACTTAAAGGGTAGGAGACAGTGGGCAACCTTGCTTGACCCCAATATCGCTTCTAAAACTTTTAGAAATGCTTGCTAAAGTTCTAATTTTGACTTTCACCTCTTCATATAGCCTATGCACAGCTGCTCTCAAATGTTTAGGAACCCCAAGTTCCTCCATTCCGTGCCAAACTTATCTGCAGGAACCGAGCCAAACACTTTTTTGAAATCAACAAGGCAACAAAAGGCTTCTTCCTTTTTCTCCCAAACCTTTTCAATGATGTGCCTTAAAGTTATACAATGATCAACTGTGGAATGTTTAGGTCTAAAACCTACTTTCCCTTTAACATGCTTATCTCTTTCTTCTGTCCACTTACTAATTTTATTTTCTAGCATGCTTCCAAACAGCTTTGCAAACAAAGGGTTTATCATTATGGTCTTATAATTGAAGGGATTATTGACGTCATCGCTCTTGAAAAGAGATATTGCCAGACTAGTTGTCCAATCTGTGGGGAGCCCATGTTGTATGATGTTGTTGAAATTTTTTGCAATGTGAGGTGCAAGAATCTTTGTGCCCCACTTTAGATATTCTTCTTCGAGTTTAGCTAAGTCTTTTACTTTTCCAACACCCAACTTCTTGATGCCCATCTCTACCTCTTGCACCGTGAAGAGTTCATTATCAGTGTTGACCAAGGGGGAAAGTTAACCTTGGGATCCTTCTCATAGAGTTGTCTTGCATAGTCAAACCATTTAGAAGTTGTAATACTATTTCCAGTTTGTATCTTTTTCGGTTGGAGCTCCTTCCAAAATAATTTAGGACTATTTTTCCCAAGGAAGATTAGTTCTTCCCTCCTTGAAACCATGAAATCAACATTTTTCTTGCTTGATAACTGCTTGTAAGCTTTGAACTTTATGTTATCCTTGTTTGACTCTTACTACATTCTCCTTGCCTTTTGCATTCCTCGTCAAACCAAGCATTAACTAGAAAGCAATTTGTTTTAGACTTCTTAATTTTTGCTCTTTTGCACTTTGCAAGTGCACATTGAATTAAATGTGTTAATTCATGACTATGAAGGTTGTGAATTGTGATTTTCCCCTTCTCGAAGAGCCTCACTAGCGTCATTTTGAAGGTATTACAATTTTCTAGGGTCAAAAGAATTATGCCCTATGGGATATTTGGTTGGACATGTTGAATTTTTTACTCTAACTGTTTTTTTCCAGTCCAAGAGAAACATAAATAAACTGGCTTGTGATCAGATTTTAAGTCCCACAATTGATCTCCAATCAAAACTTCCTCCATTTTATCACACAAACCATGCGAGCAAATTACACAATCTACTACACTAGCTCCATTGTAAGTATTGGAAGTGAAATTATCGAATTTTGCCCATTTAGTCAAGCCAGTACAAATGACTAAATCAAAGGCCCCGCATAGAATAAGCAATTGTTCACCAAAGTGATTGCAGCCCTTGTCCTCCGAAATTATTTCCCACTGATGATTACTCTCTTCTATAAGCCAAATAGGGTCGCAATCATTTTACAACAAAGAATGCTAGCTTGCTCACTTGCAATTCTAACATTGAAATCACCCACTATAAGGACTTCACCTAGCTGCGAATATTTGTAATATCTGCTTTTAAGGTTGTAAATGGATCTTTATGGTCAAGGCCTCTACCTTTGTAGATTTTTGAAACTTGCGGCGCAAAATAGCATGCTGCAATTCTGATGTGGTTTCCATTTTTTGCTATTTTAAACTAAATGAATTGGCTATTTGAGTCTTCTTTTTCTAACTGAATGAGACAAATTTCTTTCTCCCTTACTAAAACCATGATACCCTCATGCCCTTTGCCATTCCTTGTTGCCTTGTTCCACATTGCCATCTTCCAGTATCCTTCAAACAGAGATGCCTTGCACCCTTCATGCTCATGTGTTTCTATGAGGCAAATTATGTCTCTATCTTCGGCAATAGGCCCTAACTCAGGTCCTTGTCTCCATGGGTAACCTCTGCGATTCCAACAAACTAATCTTAAGGAAACCTAGGTATGACTTGATTGTTATTTATTTTGAATGCAAGACTCGCATTTGAGTCTTTGTCCTTGCGTTCCCATACTGACCTTGCTCCCTGATTTCCTGTTGAAGAGTTTGTTGCCTCTTCTTTATTGCCATCGTGCTGCTCTGTTTTGGAAGGAGGTCCAAATCACACTATCACAGCTTTGCCTTTAAAAATCCATGCTCTCTTGCCTTCATCTCTTGTTGCGCTAACCTTTAACATTTCCTCCATTCTTTCCTCCTGTTGTTTTACAGTTAAATTTTCTTCTAGAAAAAAGCGAGAACCCCTTAAGACATGTTTCTTGCTTAGAATATATATAATATATATATATATATATATATATATATATATATATTAATATATATATACGAAATAAATTTTTTCAGCAATATAATTTCAAAAAAATGTTGATTTTGTTGTTTAGAAAAGCAATTTTTGAATGCATAAATAGATTCAGCACCATGAAAACTCATGGGATACTCGAATTCTACAGATGAAACAACTTAAACTCGAATTTTAGAAAACCTTCTACTAGATTTTGGTTAAAATTAAATAAAAAAATGACATGAGAAAAAATATTTCATTTATAATTTAGACTATATATAGAAAATCTATTTTGAAATTTATAAAAAAAATTATTAATCTAAAAATTAATTAATTACGGTATAAATATTTATTATGAAATTTTCTTATAATTATGATACTCAATATTCTGTACATACATACTTACAACAATATATGCGCTATAATATACCATAATATTTAATTCCAAAATGCGATCTAAAAAATATAACCTATCACAAGATGTAAGTTTCAATGCAATATAATACTTGGAACTACCTTATAGTCACTCCATATTTACTCCCTCAAATTTGAGATAATCTATTTAACAGCTAGCTCTTGGGATAATCTATTTAGCGACGAGATCTAAGAAATATAACCTATCACAAGATGTAAGTTACAATCCAGTATAATACTTGGAGCTACCCTATAACCACTCCATATTTACTCACTCAAATCTGGGATAATTTATTTAGCAGCAAGCTCTTGGGATAATCTATTTAGCGAGGGATTTTTTGAGAAGCTGAGAGCATTTATTGTGAGGCTTCATAGAAAAGGGGTCGAATACATCAAGCAAATGAAGAAGCAATCTGTCCCATAGGCTATCTTTAACCTCGTGGACGTTAAAATAATTTATCCTTTCTTTCTTTCTTCTAGATATACTTACCAGCTGTCTACAGATGTTCATGACATCATTATAGCCTTCGAACATCAATCCCACTTCAAAAGACCGTAGACGGTCGACTATAACTTCAAAAGCATATACAGATAAGTAAACAAACTGAGAAATGTATCTCTCGAAAACTCAATGGTCATAACTGAAGCAAGAAACTTCAAAGTTATTTAAACTAATTTGAAAGTTGGAATTGTAATTTTTTGAATATTTTAAGGATGAAAATTTATGATAAACATTTGAATTTTTGACTAAATTTATTATAAATTCCTTAATATGTGAGAGGTAAATTTAATGGTTATATTTTTTTAAAAATATCAAAAAAAAAATTAAGATTTTTATAAAATTTTGGCAAATTTTAGAAAAATGAAAATTTATTAAATTGTTTTAGAAAAACATGAAAAATTAGACCAATCACAAATATTAACCTCTAAAAATTTCAAAAAAAAATAATATAATTTCATAACAAAATTTCAACCTAATAACTAACTCAATCAAGAAAACAAAATTTATGGCATTGAATTAAATCTTAATAGGAGAAAGGTGTGAGTGGTATACCTTTGACTGACCTTGCAAGATCGATACACCTCGTTTTGTCTAACTCAATCAAGAAAACAAAATTTATGGCATTGAATTAAATCTTAATAGGAAGAAAGGTGTGAGTGGTATACCTTTGACCGACCTTGCAAGATCGATACACCTCGTTTTGTCTAATTGCCAAAGTTGGAAACCTTATATTGTTTGTTATAATTCCATCTTTTTAATATCTAATCAATCTATGGCAGAATATATGGCAGAATATCTCCTTATTAGAAATGGGAGGGTGACAACATTG
>APFE030046253.1:35315-51332 GCA_000404065.3 Pinus taeda | reverse complement strand
AATCTGAACTGCCTCGTATGTTTTCTTCTTCTAAAGTGTTTAAAGTGTAATTCTTGAATGCTACCTTTAAACCATCTCCTTACTGTGCATTGTTGTTTTAAGAATTCAAGTGATTGCTCTTAGATGACATGCCTTTTCCACAAATATACAGCCTAAAGTAACGAAATCTTCATTGCTCATTACTAGTTGTATATGCATCACAATCAAAATTTCACAGTTTGTTCCATGAAATGCACACAGGCCCTATAGCTTTTCCTCCTCACCTAAATCAAGATTTCGAGAGAAACACTCCTAGATCCCATTGCCCAATGGATTAATCATCTATTTTGGTATACTTTAGAGGAAACAGAAGCATCCTCCCAACCAAATACACAAAAAACAACCCAAAAACTCAACTCACAGCTAGCCTAAAATCCTCACTGAAAGCAGTGATAAACCTAATAGAGAGAGCCCTCTCTGACTGCAGCTGGGCTAGAAGCTGCAGCCCAAAGATTGGTTAGTGGTTACCCCGGCCATATTCTCTTGGGAGTCAAAGAGAACAACCTGGGTGTTAACACCATCATTGTCAAATAATCAGGCCACTGATCAACCTGGTTCTTTGACTTTTACTGCATCGGAAAATATTCCACTACCCATTGCACCAGAATTAACAATAAAGCCACCTAAGGGAGTTCTGCATAAATCAACATTTAATCCTCGAGCTCGAGATACTCAAAATTACAACATAGTAGAAGATCTTGCTCAGTCTCCTTCTGCTATGTCGATGCTTGAGGTATTACAAAATTTCCCCTCCCAGAAGAAGGCTTTACTATCGGCAATAGGTGGAATAGATCCAGTGGATTCTAATCATGTGGTTTTTAATCACTCAAGATATACACCGCAATTACTAGCTCAATTAGCTTTTTTGATTCAGGTTAAAGCTATCAACAAAAATATTCATCAAACCATCGTAGATGAGGGAGCTTCTACCTGTATTATGTCAATGAGCTGCTGGAAAACACTAGGGTCACCTACATTGTCAAGGTCACCAACCACATTGAAGGCTTTTGATGGAAGGACTTATACTTCATGTGGGATTTTGAATAATTTTCAAGTAGAAATAGGGGACAAAACAGTGACTGTTGAGATTGAGGTGGTTGACGGACCCCTTGATTACAACATTTTACTTGGATGACCATGGGTTTATGCTATGGCTACTTTTGTTTCCACATACTTTCGTATGATCACATTTCCTCATATAGGTGGAATAACAGTTATCAACCAAACCTCATTTTTGTCTCTAGTTCTCAAGTTATGGGAAGCATTCTATTTGTTAATGGAACCCCACTTTCACATCAATCTATTGGTGTAGGTCATTTTAAAGATCCCTCATTAATGGGTACTTTCACACTTCCTCCACCATCTGGGACATTGCAAGTTGCGAGAGTTGAGACATGTAATATGTTATCCTCTACTTCATCTGATTTAAAGAGGATCACCAATAGTGTTGAAGACGAGAGTGTTACTGAGTTTATGCTACTAAGTCCTATCGAAATCGTATAGCAATCAATTTTTCTTACTTGTGCGGAATTTCCAGATCCAAAATCGCCGATTGTATGGGTAGATCGTTCACTTTAAGATGGGACTTCTTCTGATCCTTTTGCTTGTATATATTCTATAGACGAGGAAATCATCCAATCCATAATGATAGGAGAAGAACCTTGGGAAGATTATCATCATCGGTTCCTTCTTCTAGATTCCAAAGAATATTATTCAGACGAACTAGTAAACCCTTTGATTGTAGATTTATTTTCGAATTCTGTTAGAATAGATTTGGTAGATTCTGGGCGTACTTTGTCTAACATAGAAGAAACCATTTCTATAGACATTTTGACCAAGCCTAACATTGTAGAAAACATTCATGTCAGCAAATCTTATTCTCCTTTGGAACTTGATCTTTACCGTGCTCTGTTTCGTGAATTTAGAGATGTATTTGCATGCTCTTACGAGGAGATGCCAGGCATTGATTCAAGCATTATTGAACATCAAATCAAAATGTACCCTAATGTCAAACCAGTATGACAATGGATTCGACCTGTACATCCAAAGAAAGTTGCCACCATTAAGACAGAGGTTGAAAAACTTTTGCGTGCTAGCTTCATTTACCCTATACCTCTTACCGACTAGGTATCAAATATTGTTCCTGTAATGAAAAAACAAGGAATAATACGAGTGTGTGTTGATTATCAGGATGTAAATAAAGCATGTCCAAAAGACAATTATCCTACACCCTTTATCGACTAGATTATCGACGAATGTTCAGGATGTGAAATCTTTTCATTCATGGATGGATTTTCCAGTTACAATCAAATCATTATTTGCCCAGAGGATCAGTAAAATACTACATTTATTTGTCCCTAGGGCACATTCGCGTATAGAAAGTTACCTTTTGGTTTGAAGAATGCAAGGGCTGCATTTCAGAGGGCAATGAATTATGCCTTCCATGACATTAATAACATCGTACAACCGTATCTTGATGATTTTCCTGCTCATTTACGAAATCGAACTGATCACCCGTAGCATCTTAGAGCAATATTCTTACGGTGCTGACACTACAAAATAAGACTCAATCTGCACAAGTGTGTTTTTTGTGTTGGCTCTAGTCAATTTCTTGGATTCATGGTCTCAAAAGATAGAATTCAACTCGATCCATATAAGGTTCAGGCAATACTTTACTTGCCTCCACCTTTGAATTTATTAGAGTTACAAAAACTTCAATTGAAGGCAAACTTTCTGAGGAGGTTCATTCCAAACTATGTTGAGTTGGCTAAATATTTTACAAATCTATTGAAGAAAGAGGTACCCTTCTATTGGGATTAGGTTGCGCAAGCTTCCTTTAGTGCTCTTAAAGATTCCATGCTTAGAGCATCATTAATGTATGCCCCAAGCTATCAAAAATACTATTACATGTATCTCGCCGCTGTAGATACAACCATCGGAATGGTTTTAGTCCAAGAAGAAGATGGAATAGAACATCTTATATATTATTTGAGTCATAATCTCAATAATACAAAAAGAAAATATTTGTATGTCGAAAAGTTAGCTTTGGCAGCCGTTCAAGCTGTGCAGAGATTTCGTAACTATATTCTCCTGCGTAAAACTACAATAATCTCTGATTGCAACCCTATGACATACATTCTGTCACATCAATTGTTGGGGGGGAATACTCGAAGTGGATAGTTATATTGCAGGAATTTGATTTGGAATTTGTTAAGTCTAAGTCAAAGAAATCTCTCGTATTTGCCGAACTAATTTGCGACCTCCCTCATCCTCCAACGATTTAACATTAGAAATATCAATCATGGATGATTCTCTATTTCTCATTTCGTCAAGTGATTCAATGTATGAAGATATACTGATCTATCTCCAGACCCAAGATTTCCGACCCAATACCTCTCACTCTAAACAGCGACGTGTCAAATACCAAACAAAAAATTATATGATTGTTGGTGATATGATTTATCGCCGTGGTATTGATACACCTAATCCGAAACGGATGGGTGAACCGGACAGTCATCCAGAAGATGAACTGATCCGTTTTATTTGTATATATATATGTAGATTACCTAATGAATAATATATCAGTTTTCTCTCGCTCATTAAGCCTGGAGTTACCCTGGCCTGACAAGGTATCAGAGCACAGGTCCCAGAATAATTGTAACTCCTGCCTGAGAGCTGCTCAGTCTCTCTGACATCCCTGAAATAGCTGAAGGCCTGAAGACTCCCGCTGCGTAGAACCTGAAGACTGCCGCTGCCTTCATTGAAACCCCTGGTTTGGTAACGTATGACTCTTATGAAACGCCTTGCTCATTGAAATCATCGGTTTTTTGACTGTTATGAATGACTGTTATGAAATCGCCCTCTAAAATTGAACGAGACACTGTTTTAGATATTGCTCACGGGATTGAATCCACCGGGCTCCAACATATCATCTTACCGAAAATCGTGCTTATCAATGCTTGTATACTATAAAGAAAAAAAAAGGATTTTATATCTGTCTGTGCGTCGCTGTTGAATGCCGTGGGTTTTATATCTGTCATTCCTTTATTTCGGTGCGTCGCTGTTGAATGCCGTGGAGTTACCCTTGTTTAGACTCTGGAATGCTGATGAATGCTGTGGAATCCTGACAGTTCCTCACTCATGAGGAGGCCAAGAAAGCTTTGAACGATTGTCATTGAGGTGCTTGTGGCATACATCTATCCGGATATGCAACAACACAGTGAATTCTTTGTGCTGGATACTTTTGGCCAACAATATTCAGAGATTGCATACTTGCTGTCAGAAGTTGTCATGCATGTCAAATATTCGATCGGAAAACTTGATTACCACCTGCACCTTTGCATCTAGTCATTGATGTTGGACCATTCGCAAAATGGGGCATTGAATTTATGACATGTAACTTCACCTCGATCGGGGGGCATGGGTATATTATAGTCATTGTTGACTAGTTTACCAAATGGGCTAAGGAAATGCCTACATTAAACAATAGTGACGAAACAGATGCTTTATTTTTCTTCAACCACGTGGTTGCCAGATTTGGTGTACGACAAGCCATAGTTACAAATTATGGGTCGCATTTTCGTAATCACATGATGGTTGAGTTAGCTGCCAAATTAGGATTGTCACATGATAGTTCTACTCCATATTATCCACAAGCTAATGGACAAGTTGAGGCTATCAACAAGGTCCTTAAGGGCATGTTACAATGAATGATCGGAGTTCACAAACGAAATTGGCATTTAATCCTGTACTCGGCCTTGTGGGCATATTGAACCTCGGTGAGAAATGCTACCGTATTCACACCCTTTCAGTTGGTGTATGTTTTGGAAGAAGTCTTGCCGATTTAATGTGAAATTTCTTCACTCAAACTTGCAATCGACCTGCTACCTAACACTTCTGAAGAAGAAGCATGTTTCTTGGAATTAATCCATCTGGATGAAACCCGTCATGATGCCGCATTGGCTAACGAAGCACACAAGAAATGGATAAAGGCACAATATGATCAAAATGTCAAGCCTCGACTCTTCTCAGAAGGTGACCTGGTCTTGGTTTATGATCAGGAGTCGGATAAAATTGGTGCAGGAAAATTTGAACCACTTTGGATGGGCCCTTATATTGTTAAGCACGTTTTGATGAAAGGTGCCTACGAGTTTGTAGATTATGATGGAATTCCATTGTCTAAGCCCAGAAATGGGTTGTATTTAAAACGTTACTATGCTTAATTGATTATGGTAAAACTCATGTATATATGCTTGAATTGCATGTGTGAGTTTGTTTCTTTAAGGGTTTTTATTTGGTTAAGTAATCCACTTCGTATTTATTGCAGATGTCAAACTTTTTGGAACCAGGGGTTGGTTATGCTGATAGTGCTAATCGTAGTACGTAGAACCTATCTTCTGCAACATGGGACATTTTCGCTCTGAGGGGCGAGTTAATGAGTTTTAGAGGGATTTGTATCAGTCGGTCAACAAACAATATAGCTGAGTATAGTGCATTGATTGAACTTCTCTCTGATGCCATTTCACTTGGCATTCGTCAAATTATCATTACGCTGGACTCACAGCTCGTTGTGCTACAAGTTACTGGCATTTATATTGTCTGAAACCTAGCAATTCATTGTATGTTCCTTAGAGTTCGTATTTTGGAAAGGTATTTCGAATTTATTCAATATCAACATATTTCCAGAAGTCTAAACACATTAACTGATTCTTTAGAAAATTATGTGTTAAATGGACATTTGCAACATATGTAAAGTAATTATTTTCAATTAACGTTATCAATTGAATAGGATTGCATCACTCAACCATAATAAAACCCTGAAAGATAATTGTAAAACGTTTTTACAAACATTTTATGTCCAGGATAAAAATTGGTCATCTGACCCAAAAACTAAATGTATGCATAAATGATCTTAGTAAGCTAGTGATGCTCATAATAGTAGGTTACTATATGTGCTATCATGCGCAAAAGTCTCATCCAATGACCCGGCACACCGATGGTGTGGTGTTGCAATTGCATAGGTAACTCCTCGATCTGCATATCTGGGATACCTAAGGTTAAACCCTCTATGTGATTTTTGCAATTCAGCGAGAGTCTCGACCAAATCCAAGTCTCAAAGAATCGCTCTCCCTATAGGTCTCTGTGCTGGTGGGTCTCCCATAGGTTGAACAGGTCCAATATCTGTATACATAAAAAATAAATTTTGTTTAATTAATCAAAAACACAAAAAAATACAAAAACTTTTAAAAAATTAAAAAAACATTGGGTCAAACAGTTTACTAGTGGCACCCCACATTGCTCTAGATGGTAGTGGTAAATATTGATCACCATGGAAATCCATTATTGAATATGGATATTTTGTGAAGGTCATCTCCTATTGATCGAACCATTTAAAGAATTTAGAGGTAAATATAATATTAGAATAGGCACCATGCCTAGCAATTAGATCTATCCACCTCCGCAACCATGGGACTCTCGGTCCAGATACGCCTAGTGAAATGAGTTATGGCTGCAAGAGAGGTATTCTCTCCAAGGCAAAGGAAATCATGATTGATCCATAGCTTAAGTTTATGAGCTTTCCCTTTTTCACCTTGGTTAGTTGTTCTCTCGCAGATGAAAGGATAGCCCCACACCAATTAAATATTGTTGGCTCTAGACATTCTAAAGCATACTACATGTATGACTTTGTGGCCAAATGAACTGCGGAACTACCAACCAATTTGGAAATGGTAAAAAGGATCGTCCTTAGCGGTAAATCACTAAAATCCTTGATAAGTATCTTCCCATCTTTGCTAGGCTAGGCACCTTTCCTACAGAACTGTCACACATAATCTTTCACCTGTCTACCTCTGTCGGCAAGACCTGTTAGTGAAATGAGGGCACCTCGCCTCGACAATCTAGTTAGGAAGTATATATCATTGATGGTAAAAAGGATTTCTTTGTCCCGAATGTGAAAATTCTAATCAGTTGGATCCCATGAGTGAACAAGAAATTGTAGAAGATCCATCTGCTGTCACAGATTGGATATCTTAAAATACTTGAGTAAACTGCAGTTTCTTAGGGCCTTGACTATTCTTGGATTAGTTAAGGCTATGAAATCTTGCTCTTCATGTTCTCGTTCTCTCCATATGAGTACCATTTTAATTCCTTATTTGGAAAGATAAACCCTAGGATATTCAAAACCCTAGAATGTTATTGACTAAAATAGGAGATAAATAAAATAAAAGAGAACAAAATTAGATCCTACCTAGTCCAAACTGCACAAGGATCCCTTCAATCCTCCACAATCAACTGGTGAGTGTTGGGAAAAAACTGCTCCAGAAATCATAAGGTAAAATGAGATGGTGAAAATGAATGGTAAGAACTAGTATTTATGTTTATTTCTCGTACTTTAATCGAGTAAACATTGGTTTTTTATTTATTTAATCCATGCACATGTATTGTTTAATCTTTTGATGGTATCTTGAGCAAGATTAACAACTGGAAAGCAGTTATGATGTGCTTACGTGTAAATTGAAAACATTTGACCACAAAGAAAACTTTTATCGCTTTTTTGAGCTTTTTTAAAAATGAAAAAGGAATCCCCAGTGGAGTCTCCATTTTGTTATGGGCAAATTTAGTGTCTTTTCGAATGACTAACCCGTAGACCTAGTAGCAAGTCTAGAACAATAGTTAAAGTAATTCCACTACTTTTCCTATAGCTAACAGATAAAAGAAAGAGGAGCAAAAGTACCAACCTATATCTCTCGCTCAATCCCTCTTCCCTTTCACTAGTTTTGCCACTACCTTCCATAACTACCTCACTTGAAAGGTACCTACACACAAGTCGAGACAGAAAACCATCAAAGCATACATATCGATATGTTAACTAAACATATTATAGAATCTAAAGTACAATATACATCACATAACACATGAATGGGAAAAAGCATAGAACTCTTTATTCATGGAAGGAAAGATTACAACCCATGTAGATGCATGTCCGATTCAGCGTCATTCTTCTAGCTTCAAACCCTTCTCTCCTCATGGAAACAACAATTTGACATGATAACATTACTCTCTCTACTAATCTCATCCAAGTAGCATTTCCTTAGCTTAAGAAGTCTCAACCTAGACCAACCTTTGAGAGCTTGGTCCTTTTATAGCTGAAAAGAGGAGGTTAGGAAATTAATGGGCGTCATGAATGCTTTGCCATAATTTGGAAGTCATTCCATGGAGGAAGGGATAATGGATTAAGGTTCAATCATCTCTATCCTCATCCAAAAATGAGCCCAATCCTTCTAGAAACCTCTAGAAGCATCCATTGGATGAGGAATCCAATGGATTCATTTGAAAAATTCGATGGATCTCGCTCATCGCAGGTGATACAAAGGTGAGGTGCTATGCATAGCACCTAGACAATGTAGTGCTTGCCATTCATTGTAGCTAATTAGAAGCCCACCTGTGATGATCTCTTTAGGGATATTTTTTGGATGAATGGTGTCATGAAACTCTTGGGAAGAAAGAATTATGTAGGTTAAATTCATTAGGGAATGAAAACAACTAAATTAGGGGTTGATGGACCCTAATAATACAGATCTAGAAGTTGGGGTTGATGTGCCCAAATTTTCCTGTAAAAATCTTGTTACAGTTCAGCGTGGTTACCTTGTGTAACTGGTTCTACCATCGCTCTATCTCCTCATGAGAATCTGATGTACAGGAGCTTTTGTGCTCCCATGAGATTCATCCATCTGCAGTGAGATTTACCCAGTCTTTCTCTCGCACGATTATCTTGTAGATGGAGTCTAGGTCGTCATCACTTTCATAGTCGCACACTGGCTCTGTGTAGCACGATCCTTCTGCAGGGTCCAAAGTTACAACTACACACAGGGACTTTTTCTCAATAATCATCTTGCGCTTCATTAGGTTTATTATCCCATTCATGTTAGTGGTCCAATCAGTTCCTAATAGCGCAGGGTAGGGATTTCTATCATCAACAATCTCTATCACTTCAAAATCTGCTAGCGCACTTGCCCCTTTGATACCTACAGTGATTCCCTGCCATCTTCCCATAGGTAGGATCTTTTGCTAGTTCGCCATTCGGAGCTGGATAGGAGACCATTGTAGCGTAGGCCTCCCCATGTGCTCTCATGTCTACTTTGGCAGCACATTCATGTCCGATCCTAGATCCAGAATCACTTGGTCCATCTTATATTCCCCAATCTGCATGGTCAACCTCATTTCTCTTACTGTCCTTGTCACATGTTTTCCAACCTTTGGGACTATGTGCAGTTCTCCTAGCATAGTCCCAACACATCTATCTATGAGTTCTTGTTGTCCCTTTATAGTCTTTCTATCACGTAGTAGCTTCATGCGTGTTTCCAGGAATGTCATGAGCATCAAGGGGTCCATCTCCAACTCCGGTCTGTCTTTGCTTCCTGAAGTGGAGGCATCAGTGAATCTCTTCCTAACTTCCATGAAGGTTTCCTTGGCACGCTCCAAATCAAACTCTGGTTCTTCTATCAAAGCCCTAAAGACCCAAGTATTATCTTCAGGTTTCTTGCCTTTTTCATCCCCTGTCGTAATTCTACTTTAGAGCACAATTTTCACATTAGGGTCTTCCTCGCACGAATCAGACCTCATCATTTGTAGGTTCTGACTCAAGGGAGATTGAAGCGCTCACTTGTCGCGCAACCTTGCTATTATTTTGGGACAATCCTCCATATCATGATCAAGCAATGTACAATATAGACATGACGAACGCATTAGATTCATACAATCACGGGCATAATGTCCTGGCCCTCCACAATTGCAACATATCAACTGTCCGCGACCTCTTCTAGGTCCTCCACCTCGGCCTCGTCCGTGCCCCTGAAATCTGGTTTGCGCCACCCCTACATTCTAATCAAGGGGCTGTGTTTCGGCCTAAACTTTGTAGGTAGGAGTCCTATCCATCATCAGCTCATAAATTCTATAGGTGCACTCATTGTGTCCTACTGACCTACGGAAATTACAGAACAACTGTTGTGAATTCTACGTGTATTTTTGCAACAAATGGCAGTTGTTTGTAGTATGTTTTCCTCCTATTTGACAAATCGTGTAGCACAAGGTAGGTTTCATGCTCGGTCCTGCTTATGCCTCCGGTCTCAGCAGCGTTGGTCCCCCTCTCGCGAGGTAATTCCTGAACACTGTGCCGTGATCCTTATCATCACCCTGACCCTTACATTCAACACACCATACCTCGTCATGCATTTCTGGGCGAGTTGTCTTGTCTTGTTTCAGACTTTGCATCTCAAGGCACAAGTTTTTCAACAGCGCAGGGTTCTATTGAACTCCCAGGTTAGGATCCTGTATCGGGGTCTCATGTAGCCTCATCGCAATATCCAAGGCCTCGGCCTAAGTTGTTAGCCTCTATTGCGACAACGCATTCCTTAAATGCAGTGTTAGCAATGCTACAAACCATTCACTGTGTTATCCATCTGTCAAAGTCATATTAGCTTCGTGAATTATACACTTTAATATTTGATCCAACTCCCAAGGAATCTCTCTTAGTAGCATTGTGATCTCCTTGAACCCAATGATCAACTGCGCCTTTGACTTTGGTCTGCTAAATTCTTTGTTCATCACAGTTTGGATGTCTGCGATTCCTGCATTGGGATTGTCATTAGAATGCTTAATATACCAGGTTAGTGCGCGATCCTGCAGAGTGCTGACCACTGTTGCTTTCTTTATATTGTCATCCATGATGCCCTTTGCTTCCCATACAACTTTTGTCACAAACCAAAACTAGTCCGGATCTTCATTTCCTACTCCCTTGAACACTGACAACTTTATCGTGCTTGCCATATTTACTCACAGGGGTGGCGAAGGTGGTATGGGAAAAGATGGGGGTGAATATTGTGAAGCTGGTAGTGGCGTGGGTGGGGGAAGTATGTGTGGAATCCTCTGCCTTATCATATTGATCACACTTCTTGGTGAGACCTTCGCGAGCTCTTCCTCGTTCCCTCGTAGAGGTGAAATCAAGGGGCTAGTTTCTAGTTTTGTACTACCTTCGTTTCTATAAATCCTCCCACTTCACATAGTCCCAAACATCAATTTATTCACATAACCTACTTTTCACATAGTAGCATTTTAATCCAAGTGTTCAGAGACTTAATGTACTTACCTCATGGTTCTTTTAGGAAATGTCGTTCTACCTCTCTATAGTTCACTGAAGTATCTACCGTGAACTCAATAATGAATCCTCCTATAATTTGATCGAGTCAATGATCAACAGTGCACGCGATCTTATCCTCTAATACTTCCAATTTGCACACCAACTCTAGAGTCCACACAATAGGACTGTCGATCTTTCACCTTCCTTAGCTATCTGCTAGCTTTGCAATCCACTCGTAAAGCTCAGTAGGGAAATATGCGAAGCAAATTTTGTGGATCTCTGTGTACGGGTAGTAATCTAACCACCCTTCTTTTGATAGTTGCATATTCCAGCTCTCTTGCACCGTGAACTCATGAATCTTCCTATCCAACAAATCTTCAATTTCTTTCTTATTTGGATTCCATAGATACGACATCAAACATCTCTATATAGATCCTGGTCCCGATAACGGAACCATTTGTTGGCTTGTTGGGGCCTGACCCAAGTTTGTGTTAATTAGCCAAACAAATCCCTGCACTACTAGCCCTTTCAGTAAAAATCCACGGAGCGTGGACAAAGGTCTCACCCAAAGTAGTATGGGGGGACACTGGAACCAGGTTTTTGTACCCTTGAGATGTCTGAGGGGGTTGATTTGGTCCAATTGTGAGTCTCTTCATGCAAGTTACTTCGCACTCTTCCCTAACCTTTGCACCCTGATATATGTTGGGTTGTGTTATATTCTTTCAACGACTAGCCCACGTAGTTAATCGAGGGGTTAGAGGGGGGGCGGAGCCCCCCCCTCTTTCGTTTCACCAATTGTGTAGTGGGGGGGGGGGCCCAGGGGGTTTTGAGGGGTGTAGGTAACCCCCCTCTATGGAGTCCTGGGTAGCACCCCATAAAATTTTGTTTTTTCGGCCCTATATTAGGTTGGGTGGACCTACCTATGGTTTGGTGCATGATTTTCACACATGGTTTTGGACGTGATGGTTTTAGATCCATGGTTTTGGATGCGATGGTTTTCAGTCCATGGTATTGGATGCTTTGACATGTATAAATATGTATTGTAACATTGAAAGGAACATAATGAAAAATCAAGCTGGTAGTCCTGGTTTTGGGATCCAAGGGAAAATATCTGTGTATTTGTGTTTTATGTGTCATGCTCTCGCATTGTTTATTTTCTATGTTTTAGTATTCATATGAAGGTAATTTCTGCACGGGATTAAAACCTACATTTGGTATTAGAGCTGTTTTGGATTCAAGGGATGCCTTTGTTGCTGAGGGTTTTCGCTCGAGCCTGTGGTAGACCCTGTTCAGTGGGAGATCTATGAGATCGATTCTGGTGGTGAAAGAAGATGGTGAGTAGTGGTTAGATAGAGATCAAGAAATTTAATTTTCAGAGTTTTGAGTTGTGGAAACTCAAGATGGAGGATCTGTTGGTGGATAAATATCAGTGGATCACGGTAGATCCGGGTACTAAACCAACGGGAGTGTCTGATGAAGAATGGAAGAAGTTGGTTTGGGAAAATATCACAATACGATTGCGTGTATCAGATTCAATATTGATGAATGTATCAGGGGAAGCTACGGTGAAGGCTTTGTGGGACAATTTAGGGACTTTGTACCAATATAAGTCTCTGGTGAATAAACTATTGCTACGGAAAAAGTTGTATAACATGAGGATGAAATATGGAGACCTAGTGACAAAGCATCCGAATGCATTTAATACTATGGTAAGTCAGTTATTATCTGTTGATATTAAAATTTGAGATGAAGATAAATGCATTAGTTTGTTGTGTTCTCTACCAAATTCATTGGATAGTCTGGTTATTGCAATAGGTAGCAATACAACTGCCTTGTAGTTTGATGAAATAGTCTCATCCTTCCTAACAGAGGAGATGAGATAGAAAATTATGGAGAGGCAGAATGGTGATACCTTGTTTGTACGAGGACGGTCCCATAATAGAAACAAAAACAAGTCATCGAGTGGGAGATCTAAATCTCTAGGAAAACCTATAAAGGTGGTTTGTTAGAAATGCGGAAAGGAAGGGCAATACAAAAGGGACTATAAAACTAAAGCTCCTGACAAAGGACATGAATTTGATGATGCTCCTTCTGTAGAGGCAAAAACCACCTTAGATGAAGGTGGGGATGTGTACTTGGCTTCTTCAAGTACACATGTAGATCATGAGCCATGGTTGCTTGACTCAAGTGTATCCTTTCACTTCACTCCCAATAGAGAGTGGTTCTGCGATTATGAAAAATATGATGGTGGTGATGTCTTCTTCAAGGATGACAGGAAGGATATAATCATTGGTCGTGGAAAAGTAAAGTTAAAGTTGCAAGGTGAAAGGGTTAGAACACTTATGGGTGTTCTGCATATTCCTGCATTGGCTAGAATATTATTTTCATAAGCAAACTGGATGAGGCAAGTGTAAAAAAAATGTTCGAGAAGGATACTTACAAGATGGTTTAGGGAGCACTGGTATTGATGTGGGGAGTTCATATTGGAACTATGTACAAGCTACAACGTAGCACTGCTATTGATGGGTGCAACAGTTTTGTGGTTCCTGAAAGAGGAGCAGAAAATCTAGTGGTCTCTAGAGAGAAGACCATGTTATGGCATTAAAGGCTTGGACATATCAGAGAGAAGGGCCTTTGAATACTTCATGGTAAAGGTATAGTAGAAGGTATGAGTAATAGCTCTCTAGATTTTGATTTCTGTGAAAATTGTGTATATGGGAAGCAGAAACGGGTGAGTTTCCCCTCTGGTGGTAAGAGGGCGAAACAATTATTAGAGCTTGTGCACAGTGATGTGTTTGGATCTGTGAAGGTTCCATCACTAGGTAAGTCTATGTACTATGTATCATTTATAGATGACTGACCAAGGAATACATGGATATATTTCCTTAAGAAGAAATATGAAGTCTTTGACAAGTTTAAAGAATTTAAGGCTCTGGTGGAAACCTAGACAGAGAAGAAGATAAAGGTGTTGAGGAAAGATAACGGTGGAGAGTTTTGCAGTAAGTAATTTGAAGAATTCTGTAAGAAGTGTGCTATAGCATGGAAAAATACTACTCCATACACACCTAAGAAAAATGGAGTTGCAAAAATAATGATCAAGATGTTGATGGAAAGGGCAAGAAGCATGCTCAGTGGTTCCGGGTTAGGATAGGAATTCTGGGCAGAGGTGGTGGAGACAACATGTTATCTGGTCGATAGATCACCTTCATCAACGTTGGAGGGTAAGACTCCACAAGCGGTATGGACTGGTAAGAAACCCTCTCTTCACATCTGAGGGTATTTGGATGTGATGAATATGTACATGTTCCAAAGGAGAAAAGAAACAAGTTGGATAGTAAATCTGAAAAGTGCATCTTTATTGGGTATAAAGATGGTTTAAAGGGTTATAAGCTTTGGAACCCAGTAACAAGGAAGGTTATGTACAACTGAGATGTGGTGTTCATAGAGGTGAAAGATGTTATTAAACATGAAGTCCAACCAAAGGAACTTGAGAAGATAGAGTTTGATCTTAAGGAGGAAGAATCAGACTCTACAGTACAGGAGGAATCATAAGACAAAGAGCCACAAACTCCAGGTGTGAGAAGATCAATTCAAGAAAGAAGGAAGCCAGAAAGGTATAGCCCATCTACTTTCTATTGAAATTTTGCTTTATATGTTACTGATGATGATCCTAGAACTGGAAGGAAGCAGTAGATTCAAAGGATGGAAAACTATAGAAAGAGGACATGGTTGATGAAATGGAATATTTGCAGAAAAATGAGACTTGGGATCCGGTGGAGTTGCCAGCTAGAAGGAAACCCATTGGCAGAAAATTTGTGTTCAATAAGAAGACAAATTCAGAAGGAAAGGTGGATTAATACAAAGCTCAATTGGTAGCAAAAGGTTATTCCTAGGTGCCAGGAATTTATTTTGGTGATATTGTTTCTCCTTTTGCCAATATAGCTTCTATTATATTACTTTTATCTATTGCTGTTGCTTTTGATTTTGAGGTTGAACAGATGGATGTGAAGACATCATTTCTTCACGGGGATCTAGAAGAGGAGATCTACATGAAGCAACCTGAAGGTTTTTTAGTGAAGGGTAAGAAAGAAATGGTATGCAAGTTAAAGAAGTCTTTGTATGGGTTAAAACAGTCACCAAGGATGTGGTAACATAAATTTGATACATTTACATGGGGACTTGGCTTCTCCAGAAGCAAAGCAGATCACTGTGTGTATTCTAAATTAATTGGTGACCGTGTTATTTATCTAGTCTTGTATGTGGATAATATGTTGCTGGTTGGAAATGACAAAGAAATTATCCAGGATTTGAAGACCCAAATGTCCTCCAAATTCACATGAAAGATCTTGGTGCTACAAAATATATTTTGGGCATGGAAATTAAAAGAGACCGAGAAAAGAGGAAGCTCCGGTTAATCGAGAGGAAGTATGTCGAGACAATATTGCAGAGGTTTAATATGCAGGATATTAAACCAGTGAAGGTTCCTATTCCTGTATGTGTGAGTTTATCTGCTGAACAATGTCTGAAGACACAAGAAGAGGAAAAGGACATGTCCTATGTTCCATATGCAAGTCCAGTCAATACCTTGATGTATGCAATGGTCTGTACTAGACCAGACATTGCACATGCAGTAGGAGTATTGAGCAGGTTTATGTCAAAACCAAGAAAGGAGCACTGGACGGTAGTGAAGCGGGTTTTGAGGTATTTGTGTGGCACTAGTGATTATGGTTTGTGCTACCATGGAAGACTAGGATTGGACAAAGTGTTGGATATTCATGGCTTTGTTTATGCAGACTGTGCTGGAGATATGGATTAGAGAAGATCTACAAGTGGGTATGTGTTTA
>APFE030046253.1:7596-29754 GCA_000404065.3 Pinus taeda | reverse complement strand
GAAACAACACTTTTAGGGACTTAGAAGCCCTTGGTTTATGGACATATATGATTGGGGTTGCAGTGCTCAAATATGTCTATAACAACTTTGGCTTGAGGAGGCCTGAACCAAGTTCGGAGTTATTTAGCCAAACAAATCCCTACACTATTGGCCCTTTCAGCATCAGCCTATGGAGCGCAAGCTGGAGTCTCACCCGAAGCAGTATGGAGGGATGTTGGAACCAAGTTTCCGCACCTTTGAGATGTCTGTGGTTTTGATTTAGTCCAACTATTCCTGCCTTCACACATGTTACTTGGCACACTATTCTAACCTTAAATACCTTCGCGATGTGTTATAATCGTCTTCCGCGCATCCCTAACCTGGGGCTCAGATGCTTTCATGCTGCTATTGTAGCGACCTGTGCTATTTCCCCAAACTACACCGTGTATCTTACTTATATTCTTAACGGATCTTAGTTAACTTCACGTAACATATATTCTATCTTGAATTCACTTAATCAGTACAATTATACACATTCGCGCATCATATAAATAGTAGAAGTGCAATTTATACCCAATATATTCAATGCATAAAACAGGAGATAGATACACAGAATTGATATGAAACTTCTCTTTATTAAAACTTCCAACTGTTACAAACTCGACTCGCCCTGCACACTCAACTGTAGGGGTCTATGCACTAAGTTACGGACTACTAGGCCTCTGTGCACTCAGCTGCAGAGCCTTCTCCTACTCTGCAACCCAAAACTAGACTTTACTCCACAGATACGACTCAACTCCTCATCCTTCTTCTTCTAATTAGATTAGATTAGTTTAGATTCCTTAACTACTTAGAGCCTCGCTCTATTTATACAATCCCATGGTCTGCGGCCAATGAGTAGATCTCTGCAACCAACATTACATTAACGAAATTGAGAGCAGAAAACCCTATGACTGTTTTACAAGCAATGCACTCCGCACCCACAAAATGTGGAGTCTTTACATTGGAGTTAAAATTTTTGACCAAAATCTAGGCTTTGAGCCCCAAAAAATCCCTTGGGGGATCGCATGCCCAATAGGCCACCAACACAAACATCGTGACTGACCCTCGAGTCACTCTATTGGTGCAGAGATTTTTATGCAAAGACCTCCCAACTTTAATTGGATCGCTGCAAGTTTGGCAGCGCACTGAGCGGATGCCCGCTGTACTTCCTCTACGTGTTGTTCAGTGACTGTTGTGGTTGAACTACTAACCTGGATCCTTTCCTACATCGCTTGCAGTTGCTTGAGCTTGCCTTCAATGGAGGTTGTAATGGTATATGCCTCATCAATCCACGACTATAGGTGCGCCTTCAAAACTTCTTCCTTATGTCGAGCAGCATCTACTTGTTCCTTGAGTTCTTTCGCGTGCTACATCCTTGTGAGCCTTTATGTAAGGGAAACCATCTGTGCGGTCCCTTTTACTTCATCATATTTCTACTATAGCTCATGCGCCTCTATCTCTAGGCACTGTATGTTTGGGTCCTCCTATAGGGTAGTGAGAACCTCGAACGAATTCTTGAATAGATTTGTGCAGTCTGTCACTACATTGTTAACCTCTGCTATTACTGTTGTAATCGCGATGGCGCGTTGTTCGTTAACCTCTGGTGGAGTTGAACGTTGCGCCTTCAATTGTAGTTCAACTATCTAAAGTTTCAGCTTCAACTGAACCCTTTCCATTTCTTCTTTTTCCTCGCACGCCCCTACTGCTCATTTCTGGACGTGCACATCCAATGGTTCTTCTGCTTGGATGGCCAACTTCGGGACCATCTGGCAAGCGTCCTCCACCATCTACATGATCTGTCTAGTCTGTGCCACTGCCTCGTCACGCTGCAGGCTCAGCTATTCCATGTTGATGCGTTGCTCACTAATTACCTGGAGCGTGTGACCCTACCTGGCTCGTAGTTCTACAGCGATTCCATCCTACAAAATATAGAGCATCTCCTGAGGGAGAGCAACCACATTTAACCAGATTCCCTTCAACCCACTCACCATAGGCCTAACAGCCTCATTTTCTATAACAAGTGCTCCTCCATCTAGCAACACTATGGTGTTGGTCATCCGGGCGCGCAACATTTCCTCGGTCGCAGACATGCCTACTGTGAGGCTAGTTGACATAGTGCCAGCGTGTGGATTGTGCACCTGCAACTCTTGTATCTATGCCGGAAGGACCCCTGACACCATTTGGTGTTCCTCCTCGAACTGCTATAGGGCCTCCACAATGACGTCCCTCACCGTCTCGCCAATGTTTTGTAAATCCTCCTCAGTGAGGGTGATCAGGTTGAAAGAAGTCTTTGAAGCCTTTGACTTCTTCCATGGCCCTACCTGCTCTCTTGGGTGCAGATGTTTCAGTTGGGTGGACGCTATCTGCAGATCCGTGCCACCTTGATCTGTATCTATCTTCGGCTTGGGCAAAGGCAACTTTTGTCCTTCGCGCTCTTCCTCTGCTACCTTTTGCTGTTGTTCCACAAAATTTGCAGCGTCGTGCATCGCATAGGCCTTAGTTGTTGCCACTTCATTTCTACGCTTTTCTCCGAACTGCATCATCTGCAATTTCACCTCTTCCTTTTTTTCGCTATGCGATGGACTTCTCTGCTTCCACCATGGAGCTAGCTAGAGCATGCCACTTCGGTGGCCATGACTCAAGGATCGCGAAGATGACATCGTCTATCGCTATATAGGGTAGCTCACGCCAAGTCTTCGCAGGGTCCTTCTACACCCTAACGTAAATGTGGTGGAAATCTTCCTTGAACTCTATGAAGCTCTAAAGGTTGTTGTACACCGTGGGCAACAATTGTGGCTTATGATTAATCCCCATTCTGATGTTCATCTCCATGAAAACCCAGAAGCTTTTTCTATCCCTTATCCTTTGTGCATCCCTGACTACCCATTGCAAAGCATACTTCACTACCTCCGAAAGGTCTTGCGTGATCATTTGGACCTGGTTGTCTTCGATCAATTCCCATGCCACCAATACTATGGACAACAGAAGCCATGCATAGTGAATTTTTTTTCCTTACTCCTATGCCTCGTGGCAACTCTCAAGGAACTCTCTGCACAAGTAGTTTTCCCAATTGAACTGGACCCCTTCTGCGCATTGTGCTGCTAGTGCAACCACTGGCGTGGACACCTCATCTGTGCGAAACTTCTGCATAACCTTTCCTAGCAATATTTTCATCACGAATTTGACCGCAGGGTTGTTGATGCTGGAAATGGCGTACCCTCTCTTCCTTTTCTTCAACTTCAACTTCTTCTTCATGGCCTCTACGATGACCAAATCATCACTCTTTCCCTCCAAGATGTTCGCTGGATCCTCCCCTTTGCAAGGGGATCTGGGTAATTCTGTGAATCAAATGGAAAGTGATGGGGATGGGCTCTTCCAACCACAAGCACCCATCATGCACCAAGTAGAGCAGCTGCCTCATGACAAAAGTGGTCACTGGGGCGAGATGATAATGCGGCACCTAGAGCAGGTTTAACAGTCCTACCTTCTCCACACCTCTCAACCATTTACACTACTCCAACTCTATGATTCGAGTCGGCGTATCTTTCTTATGGTATATTAGCTACGCATTTACCAAATGTGGCAACTTCTAGTGGTCCGCAATATCCTAGTCTTCAAATTTCCGTACAGGCACTCGCCCCAGGTGCGCTCCTTAAAAAATAATGTCGTTAAGGAGTAGCAGAGTTTGCAGATATCTCTTGTTCTCATCTATATATTTGGGCACCTTTTCTTTACCCTTCTGCGAAGGAACATATGTGGGCAGCATGGTAAGAGGGTCTGCAGCCTGGATCTTAACATCCATTTCTACATCCTCCTCCTCTACAAGGATTTCTTCGAATTCTTCCTCCTTATCAGCCTCCAAATTGATAGCCTTCCCCTTTTATTCCATGGTGAGGCTAGTCCTTAGTAGAATTCTAGGTGATACATGCATCGATACCATGGCCTGCTTATATTTCTTGGGTCTCGATGTACGTAGCGATTTAGGGAATTTTGTGACTATCCCGACACTTTCTGGGGCTTCCACTTCCATAATGCCCTGCGTGGCTTCCTCGGCAGTCATTACTTTGGTATGCATGGCTTCTTTAGGTGCTGCCATAGTGTGATTCCACAAGTCTCTCAATGTCTCAGGTAATTGCTCAAGCAACGAATCCGCCTTCAGAAGATCGAACAAGTCTGCGTTCATGAGTGTCTGTGCGTGCAAAAACTCAGTCCCCAAATTTCCAAGTGTTGTTTGCTGGACAACTCTTTGTAATTTATAGCTCCTTTTGAATTTGAATTCAACCATACCCCCTGTTAGGGCCTAAATCTACCTCAGGTTGAGAAAAGCAGAATCTAGTGTAACATCATACCACGCTTAACCTAGTAGCTATCCCTACCAGGTCTGGAGAGGGCTCTCTCCTTGTCAATCTCAGGAAAATATAGCAAATGAGGCCTTGAGATGACTGATGTAAAGACTAATTTTAGGCTAGGTACATGCTCAGAGAAATTTTATTGAATTTGATGTTGGTTTGCTAGCTCAAATGTGAAAGGCAGATTTGGGTCCGGGGAATGGACACAGTCTTGCAGAGATCTCTATGGGGCGAGGTAGGCAAATGACTTAGTAATTCAAATTGAGTGAGATGGAGAGATTTTATATTGGTGAGGATTTGAAGAGGGCATGAAAGTCTCAGTGATCCTCTCCAAACAACTTAAAACATAAATAACTAAACAAACCCTAGGTAGAGCACTGCAAATATCAATGAATTCTACCTTTTCATGGATGAATCTATCTCTATGAGTGGAAATTAAACTTATCTACATCAAAATCCATCAATTCCCATCAAATTACATGATGATTTTGACTATTATAAAGAGAAAATTCAAAATGAGAAGAAACTAGGTGAGAAAACAGAGTTTTTTGACCAAAATGACAAAATTCCATCCTATGCGCTGCACTCCTGTCCCTATGCACCCCGTTACTTTGGAGCTGATTTTGGAGGCCTTCTCGTGCACCAAATTTGCTCCAAGTGGGCTTTTTGAAAATGCCTACCTGTCTAATAGCCAGAACAAGTGGAATTTCCGAATTTGATCTCCTTTACCCCTCCAAAAATGAGTTCTCCCAACACTGCTTCTTGTGTGGCCAAAAAGGGGCAGAAAGCTCATTTTTTAGATGTTTTTGACCTTTTTGGAAGCTCAAAACTTGTTAAAATTTCTTGGCCATGTGAGGCCATTCATATTTTTCCATGAGGAATCCAAAAATTCTGAGTTTTCCTCAAAATGAGGTCCCTAAAAAAAGCACGTGCCAAGTGGCGTGGCGCACCAAGCAGAAAAACCTGTTTTTTAGTCCAAAAATTCAAAATTTGCAAAAAGTTTCCCAAATTTCTTGAAATTTGGGCTAAGTTTCCTTCATCAAGTGTTGTGTTGGACTAAGGAAGCCTTAGCCAAGATCTGGAGGCTATCTTTCTCTTTTATCTTCCTCAATGCTTTCTTCAACTTGGCCTTCAAAATCGTGATTCTTGCTTTGCACACCTTGTTTCTCGCCAAGTAGTAGTAGGCCATGTGCCTCAACATATTTTTCACCCTGTTGGCCTTCTCTAGCATCTTTTCCAAGTGCATATTTTCCCTCTCAAGCCAAGATTCATGATCAACATCAATTTCTTGTTCAAGTGGTGTCAAATTGACTTTCCTCCTCTTGGAAGCTTGCCAGTTTTCTCTTATGTTTAGGAGCACCGTGATGGTTTGCTGATCCTCTAACTATTTGTTCCTTTGCTCCAAATAGTTAATTATCCACTTCGCTCTTTCCAAGTTGAGAAACAAATCATGAATGTCGGCTTGCTGTTCCTAAATGATCTCCTTGAGCTTTGAGCTTTGGGAACCCAAATTGGTGTCATCATCCTGAATGAGAATGAAATATCTCTCTTGACCTTCTAAAGGCCCTTCATCATGTAATGGTTATTTACCCTTGTCCTATACCTAATTTATTGTTGAAGGAAATGAGACCCCTTCCACCCTGGGTGGAGATAGTACTTGTTTTGCTGCTGCAAACAATCTCCTTGTGCCCTTTCGGTATGTAACAAACACTGGTACACTGGTGGTTTGTGTCTCATGCACCTCTTGCTGATGTGAAGGCTCTCCTGCCTCATGAAAAACTGATGGGGGAACTTGAGGACCTGTAAAGTCCTTATGTGCAATTAAATCCTCCCATGAAACACTCAGTAGACTAAGCTGATGCAAAACCACGATTTTGATTAGTGCAAAGTGATAGATGTTGTTATATTGCTAATGAGGAGGCTTCCTTTGAATCAGTGTGGTCATCTTCTCAATATTACGACAAATAAAATAGGGGAGGTTCATCATTCTCACCCTAGTGAAGTGCATCAACAATCTGATGTGGTAGGCATACAGGCAAGAAAATCTGCCCTCACAGCTGAAATATTTAATTATGATTTTCATCAAGGGAGCATATGTGTCTTGAAGGTACCTAAAAGGGAAAACTCTACTAATATGCCTCTGAAAACCAGCCTTGATATAAGACTCATAATGTTCCCTGTCTACCATCTACCCCTTATTCCACTACTCACCTACATTTGGAATACCGGTTGCTTGATATATACTCTCAGGTGTCAAGGTGAATGTCACACCTACCAAATTAACTTGGCCATTGTGAGGATGGAGTACAAATAGTCTGGCAAGCTCATGATGGTATTTGACTCTTTCCTCCATCTCACAAAATTGGTAACAAGATTGATGTTGGAAGCATGTGACAACAAGAGGACAAGCCAATAGCTCGGCAAGTGAAGTAGGCTCCTCCCGGCTATGTTTGCCACTCTTGTGAGGTCTCCTTGGTGCATGAATTTCTTTGGAAGAATCACTAACTTTTTCCTCATTTCTGTCATAAGAAGAACCTGACTCCATGTTTTCCAATGCTTGAGTTTTTTTAGATGAGTATGACGATATTTTAGAGTGACAATAGGAATTTGCTACCAAAGATATGAATTGATGAGGGACTATGAGGGGACTGTGTATGAGGGGTTGGGGATGCTGCTGGTAGGGTTTTTGGGAAATGAAAGGGTTTACGGAATAATAGTTAGGGTTTAGGAATAAAAATTAGGGTTTGGGATAAGTGAAGGTAGGGTTAGTAGTTTAGGGATATGGGGAATAGGGAATGGGTAAATATGAGTGAAAAGGGAGGGAGAGAATGAATTGAGGGAGTAAGGGAGTGAAAATGATAGGGGTAGGATTTAGCAGCAAAAACAACAATTTGTAAACCCTAGGCAATGTTTTTTAACAAGTAATGCAAGGAGCTAGGGTGTCAATATTTGAATCACCATAAACACTAAGACAAACTCGTTCATTGGCCATGAGGGGGTATCAACTTACTTGTAAGATGAGGAGTTTACTATTTGAGAGCCTTTGGAGGAAGATGTGAACGATTTTGGGATTTGGAGACCTGTGTGCCACGCCACCTCATAGGTGCACCATGCTGCCTCGGTGTGTCACACCCCTTATAAAAATACACTGTAAACTACTGCTCAGTGTGCCACGCTAGCTCGGTGCGCTGCACTAGCTCGGTTCGCCGCGCTTTAACCCAGGTGCGTCGCGCTTGCAATTTCCCTGTTTTGAATGGAAAATCGCTCTCTCGGCTTTGAACATGTAAATGCACTTGCTCTCCTTCACTTGTGAACACAAACGAGCCTTCCTTGTCATGAAAACACTTTATATGCCATGGCTTTAATTTTTTACTCAAGAAAACCCACTTTCCTAATGTTTGATTTTCACTTGCTTTTTGAAACTCTGTTTTGGGCAGTTTGCTTTACTTTTTGCCTTTAATGGACTAAATGCTTTGAAATTTTATTTCTTTTGTAGGAATTGGAGCTACAAATATTTTGCAAGGTGACCAAGGCTACCTCTAAAATTATTACATAGAGAGAAAAAATGAAATTACATGAAATTTAGTACATGAAACATTAAAAACTCTGTTTTTCCTCAAAACAAGGTTTTGAGGAAAAATCAATCACTGAGCATATGATTTTTGAAATTATTGTTGCTGAGACTTTATTTGACCTCCTCATGCACCTGCTGACCATTATTGAGTGCTTTCAATACCTTATCGACAAAACCCTAGACCTAATGAGACCTAAAACCCTAAAATTGACTTTTGCAGATTTAAAGACAAAAGATGACCGTAGATGATCTAGATGTATGAAAATGGGCCAGCAGGTAAAGAACATGAGGGAAACTATATAATATTCCACTACCATCAGATGATCCATGACCATAATGGAATGCAGTTGATCAGATGAGACACCTAACATGCCATGCAATAAGAGATTTGATCACTGATGGAGGGATGAAGATACCGACACTAACACCCCCCACATTCGGTCCATTAATGCTCGATTGGTAGCAAATTTTCACGAATCTAGCCCATAAAGTTCACCTTAATTACTTGTCACCCACTCCATTTGGTCTCAAACCAAGCATCACATCGTGAATAGTGATTGTAACGGTCACTTTCCAGCTAACCCGCATGGTAGTGCAACTACCCTCGTGCTGTCGCAGAACCTGTGACACTTCACTACTGCACGTTGTTCTGACATCGCACAGCTCCAGGGCAGAGTAGTTTATAGTCTTGCACCTCCTTTTAGCTTCCTGGAGCGCTAATATTGTGCTTCTGTTGGCTAGTCAGATGGCTGATCCCCCTGTGCATGTCTTCAAATGACTGCGATTGACTTTTCCTAGGAAGAGTTCTCCATTTAACTTTACCAACTGCACTTCACCACAATATGTGATCTCCTTAATAACATACGGTCCCAGCCAATGCATTCTGAGCTTCCCTGGGAATTTATCGAACTTACTATCATACAACAACACCAAATCATTCACCTTAAAGGTGTGCAGCTCTATGTCGCTCGTGCCAGGCCTTTTCACACCGCTTTTGTACTTGCTAGTGGAAGCCAGCCAAGAACCATTCTTCTTTGAGCTCCTCCAACTATGCAAGCCTCTCCTTCAGAGCTCTGTGATCCATCATACCTATGAGCACTACTATGCATAGACTAGGCACGATGTATTCCATAGGCATTACAACTTTCACTCCATAGAAAGGACTAGAAGGTTTCTGTCCCATCAGTTTCTTGCATGTCGTCGTATAAGACCATAATACTGCAGGTATGCACAGGTCCCAATCACTTCGTTGTGCATTGCATACTTTGGTCAGTGTGGTCTCTAGTACTTTGTTGAATGCTTCTAATGTCCCATTAGCCTGTGGGTGATACAGTGTGATTTTCTAACGATACACTTGAAACTCTTCCGTGAGCACACTGATTGTTTCGTTTAGGAAGTGCATACTATGATCACTCATTAAGACCTTTGGACATCCAAATCACACCAATATGTGTTCAAATAGAAACTTGGCGGCAGTTGTGGCCATACAATCCTTCGCCGTTTGCACTTCTGCCCAATGAGTCAAGTACTTTGTCGCAGTGATAATATACCTCACACCTGTTTTTCCTTGAGGTTTGATAGGTCCTACAAAATATATTGCCCACCTTTCAAATGGTTGCAACGTCATTTGTGGGTCCAAAGGACTTTATTCCCTCCATAACGGCTTACCTATTCTTTGACATACATCACATGCCTTGCAATGTGCTTTTAAATCCTAACAAAGGGTTGGCCACCACAACCCGGCGCGTAGAATCTTTTGCGCAGTCACTCTTCCTGCATAATGTCCTCCTGCGGTGCCCCCATGAGCTTCCATGAGGATGCTGCTTCATTCAAATTTGGGTACATAGATTCATAGTATTTCATCATTCCATCTTGTATAGATGCCCAACAATGACAAATAAATCGATCATGCACACCACTAATTCCTTCTTCTACTAGATAGAGTATTCTTTTGGCACAGTTCCAGTTGTTAGAAAGTGAATTATATCTTCAAAATGTCCATCTGCTATGCCCATAGCAAAGAGCTACGTGTCGAGTAATCCTTCCTCCAGACTAGTAGGTTCCTCCCCTGTCCCAATGTGCGACAGGTGATCTAGTCCTACGCTCAATCGTCCAGGCTTCACAACAACTTCAAAATCATATTCTTGGAAGAATAAAATCTATCTGTATATACGTCACCCAAACACAGGCTTCTTGACTAAATACTTCAACATGAAATGATCTGTATACATCTTAAAGTGTCCTCCTAGCAAGTAGTGTCGATACTTCTCGAGTTCATACACCATAGCTAGTCACTCACGCTCAGTGGTGGAAAAAATCTTTTCTAATTTGGATAATCTACGACTCACAAACGTGATAGGGTTATCTAAGACTTCTCCACCATCATATGTTAGTATTGTCCCCAGCGCTATACACAACACGTCGACATGGACATGAAACTTTTTCTTCCAGTTTGATAAGACCAAAATCGGCGCAGTAACCATTTTTTCTTTCAATACATCTAGGCTTTTCTTACAGTCAGCATTCCAGCAGAATGTGACATCCTTTTTCAACATCTTTTCCATCAGCACGGTGATCTAGGCATAGCCTTTGATGAACTTCCTTTAGTACCTCGTATGTCCCAGAGTAGCACACAGCTATTTTGCACTCCGCAGTGCTTCCAAATTCAGAATCACCACGATTTTCACGGGGTCTACCATCAGCCCTTGTTTATAAACCACATGCCCCAACAGGTTCCCAAAAGGAATGAGGAAGGACACTTCTTGAGGTTGAGCGTGATTTGGTATCTTTGGCATGTATGGAGCGTCAAGCGCAAGTTCGCTAAATGGCACCTAACCAGCCCAAATACAGTCCAATCATCAAAATAGACCTCCAAGAACTTATGAATATATTCCCTAAATGCCGCAACAGCCACACGTGAAAAGGTAGTAGGGGAATTCTTCAATCCAAACGGCATAACAAAATATTGAAAGCAACCCCACTTAGTTGCAAAGGTTGTCTTTCTCCTATCCTCCAGAGTGATTTTGATCTGGTGATACCCTGAGAACCCATTAGTGAAAGAATATGCTTCCTGATCGCCTACATTGTCCATCACCTCATCTGTGAACGGAGTTGGGAATAGATTATGTACACACACATCATTTAATTTCTAAGATCCATGCCTATTATATTTTGTCCTTTTGCTTCTTCTCTTGTACCACCATCAGGCTTACCCAATCAGATTCCTCCATAGGCTCAATGATACCTGCTGCAAGCATCTTGTCTAGTTCTACATGGACCTTCTCCTTTTATTTCAGATTCAAACAATACGTCCTCTACTTAACTGGCTTCGCGTCAGGTTTTAACGTGATCTTCACTACCCCTAAATCTCTTATTATTCCCTTCAAATCCATAAACTTGGTTGGGAATAAGTCCTAATATTTGCGGAGTAATTCAGTAGCCTTATCCACTGTCACGTCATCCCAATAGTCTCCAATCTTCACAAATTTAGGTTCCGCATCCATACCAATATTTACCTTCTTATTCTTCACTGGTGCGATTATGTCAGGGTTCTCAATCTGTGGTCCCTGAACCTCGCGGTGGCCTTCCATCTCTGGAATGTTAATTTTCCATGGATCTTTGTCTTCTTCTTTAGCAGTTACATTATAACATTCTAGCATGCAACTCAGTTGAGTAGCCCATTTATGTTGAATCAATTCTACCGGTTCCTGTGGTATCATAAAGATGGCCGCTTTTACCTCTTGTAGCGCTTCATCAATACGTCCCACCCATCCTCGAAACTGAAGGTCATCATGAACCCTTCACGTAGAACATCCCATTAGTTGGTCCCATGGCAAAGCTATGTTTCTATATACTAGTTCATTGCTATAACATCCAGGGTATGACAAAATAGGTGCACCCACTCAGGTTGTGGCTTTTCTCCATAAGCCTGCGTCCACTTAGCCAGATGCGCGCGTGGATCATCCTGCCCATTGTACTTATCTATCAGTTGCACCCTAGGCTTCCCAAATCATGTGCACATCATTCCCCTACATTCACGCCAGTTGTCAAAGCTCCCTTTGTGTGTACCCCACCATCTCGCGGGCATAGCACGCAATACCTAGTCCAAGGCCTGGAATTGTTTCTTTTCTGGCACCTCCCTTTCAAGCTTATTCAAGAAGGTATCTACCTCACTTAGACCATCATAATTAGGTAGGTTTCTTACTTCTATCGATACACAGTGCAATGACCTTTTCATCATATTACAATTTAGTGTAGTTACCTCATGTAACTGATTCTTCCATCGCTCCATTTCCTCATCTGAATCCAAAGTACAAGAGCTTTCGTGCTCCCTTGAAATTCGCTCATCCTTGGTGGGATTCACCCAGTCCTAGTTTTACATTGTTATCTTAGAGATGTACTCCAAATCATCATCACTTTCATAGTCATGCACCAACTCCATATAGCGCAATCCTTCAGCAGGGTCCAGGGGTACAATTACGCATAGTCACTTCTTTTCAAAAATCATTTTTCACTTTTTTCAGATTGATCACCCCATTCACGTTAGTGGCCCAATCAATTCCTAAGAGCACGGGGTAGGTATTGTTCTCATCAACAATCTTTATCACTTCAAAGTCTGCCAACACACTCACTCCCTCAATATCCACAATTATTCCCTGTCACCCCATGGGTATTATTTTCTGTTGGTTCCCCATCCTTAGCTAAATTGGAGACCACTATAGTGCAAGTTGCCCCATTTTCTCCCATGTCTACTTCGACAAAACTTTCACATTGGATCCTAAATCTAGGATGACTTGATCCATGTCATATTCTCCAATCTACATGGTTAGTCTCATCTCTCTTCCCATTCTTGTCTTATGTTTTTTGATCTTCCTGACTACATGTGGTTCTCCTGATGCGGTCCCAACACATTTGTTAATGTGCTCCTATAAACCTTTCACCACCTTATTGTCATGCAGTATCTTCATACATGTTTCCAGGAACATTGTGAGCGTAGATGGGTCCATCTTCGGCTCCAAATGATCTTTGCTTCCTGAAGTGGAGGCATCAATGAAGCTCTTCTTGGCTTCCATGAAGGTTTCCCGAGTGTGCTCCAAACCAAACTCTACTTATTTTTTCAGAGCTTTTTGAACCCAAGTACTATCTTTTGGTTTTTTTTCCTTTTTCATCTCCCGTCACAATTCCTCTTCAGAGAAAAATGTTCACGTTTAGATCCTCCTCACGCGACTCAAACATCATCATCTGCAAGTTCTGAGTCGGGGGAGGTGGTAGCGCTCCTTTGTCACGTATCCTAGCTATCAGTGTAGGAATATCTTCTGTCTCATGATTAAACAAGGTGCAATAAAAACACAACGGGTGCGTTGGATTTGTGCAATTGTGGGCATAATGTCCTGGCCCTCTGTAATTGTAGCATATCAACTTTCCGCGACCTCTTCCAGGTCCTCCTCCGCCTCAGCCTCATCCGCGCCCCTAAAATCTTGTTCATGCCATTCCTGTATTTTGGTCAAGGGGCCGCGTTTTGGCCTAAAATTTGTAGGTGGGAGTTCTATCCATCATTAACTCATAGCTTCTACAAGTGCACTCATCGTGTCCCACTGACCTACAAAAGTTGTAGAACAACTACTGTGAATTTTGTGTGTACTTCTATAACAAGTGACAATTGACTGTGGAATGTTTTCCTACTATTTGACAAATCACACACCACAAAGAAGGTGTCGTGCTAGGTCCTTCTTACGCTTCCAGTCTTAAGGGCATCGGTCCTCCTCCTGCGAGGTAATTTGTGAAAACCAAGAAGTGGTCCTTATCATGACCCTGACCCTTGGATTTTACACACCATACCTCATCATGCACTTCTCGTCAAGTTGTTCTATCATGTTTCAAACTCTGCATCTCAAGGGATAATGTATTTAGCTGCACATGGATCTGTTGAACTCCTAAAGGATCTTGTATCAGGGTCTCATGTAGCCTCATAGCAATCTCTAAGGCCTCCACCTAAGTCATTATCTTCTGTTGTGATAGCGCACTCCTTAAATGTGGCATTAATGAAGCTACAAACCACTCGCAATTTTGTCCATCCATCATATTCATATTAGCTTTGCGAATCGTACATGTCAGGCTCTGATCCACCCCCCAAGGAGTCTCACCTAGTAGCATCGTGATCTCTTTGAATCCAATGATCGACTGTGCTTCAAACTTTGGCCAGCTAAATTCTCTATTTAGTTCTACTTGGATATCCACGATTCCTACATTTGGATTATCATTGGAGTGCTTAATATACCAGGTTAGTGCACGGTCCTTCAGGGCGCTAACTAGTGTCACTTTCTTTATATTGTCATTTGTAACTCCTTGCGCTTCCCATAAAACACTTACCACAAACCAGAATTGGTCTAGATCCTCACTCCCCAAACGTTTGAACACAAGAAACTTCACTGTGCTTGCCATATTGAATTGCATTAGTGGTGGAGGTGGTACGAGAGAAGATGGAGGTGATGGTGGTGAAGCTAGTGGTGGTGTAGGGGGAGGTGTTATTCCCAGAATTCTTTGCCTTATCAGATGAGTGGCACTTCGTGAGCTCTTCTTTTTCTCCTCGCAGAGGTGAAATCAAGGGGGTAGTTTCTGGTCCCTTATTTCCTCCATTCCTGTAAACTTTTCCACTTCTCATAACCCCAAACATCAAGGTAACTGCATAACCCTCTTTTTGCACAATAGCATTTTAATCCAAGTATTCAAAAATTTTACGTACTTACCTCACGGTCCTTGAGAAAGTGTCGCTCTTCCTCATTGTAGCTAACTAAGCTGTCAACCGCGAACTCAGTAATGAATCCTCCTATAATACGATCGAGCCAATGATCAATGGCGTGCGTGATATTATCATCTGATGCTTCCAACCTTCACACTTACACTAGGGTCCACACAATAGGACCATCAAGTTTCCACCTTCCTTGGCTATCTGCTAGCTTCATGATCCCCTCATATAGATCAATAGGGAAGGACACGAAGAAGATTTCATGGATATCCATGTACAAGTAGTAGTTCAACCACGCTTCTTTTGACAGTTGCGGGTTCCTCTTCTCCTGCGCTGCGAACTCATGAATTCTTTTGTCCAACTAGCCTTCAATTTCCTTCTTAGTTGGATTCCAATGATACAACATCAAACATCTCTATGAAGATTCCAGTCCCAGCAACGGAACCATTTTTTGGCTTGAGGGGGCCTAACCCAAGTTCAAAGTTATTTAGCCACACAATTCCATACACTACTAGCCCTTTTGGTAGCAGTCCACAGAGCGTGGACTGAACTCTCACCCGAAGTAGTATGGAGGGATGCTAGAACCAAGTTTCTGCACCCTCAAGATGTCTATGGTGTCAATTTAGTCCAACTATGCCTACCTTCACACAGGTTACCTGACGTACTGTTCTAACATTCAATACCTTTGCGATCTGTTATAATCGTCTTCTGCACAGCCCTAACCTGGGGCTGAGATGCTTTCACACTGCTATGGAAACGACTCATGCTATTTCCCCAAACTACACCGCGTATCTTACTTATATTCTTAACATATCTTAGTTAACTTCGCGTAATAGATATTCTATCTTGCATTCACTTAATCAGTACAATTATACACATTCACGCATCATATAAACAATAGAAGTATAATGTATACCCAATATATTCAATGCATAACTTCTCTTTATTAATACTTCCAACTGTTACAGAGTCAACTCGCCCTATGCACTTAGCTGGTCCGCGCACTCAACTATGGACTACTAGGCCTCTACGCACACAGCTGCAGAGCCTTCTCCTACTCTACGACCCAAAACTAGACTTTACTCAGATACGAATCAACTCCTCATCCTTCTTCTTCTCATTAGATTAGATAAGATTAGATTCCTTAACTACTTAGAGGCTCGCTTTATTTATACAATCCCATGGTTCATTGACCATGGGTAGATATCTACAGTCGACATTACATTAACAAAATTGAGGGCGGACAACCCTATGACTCTGTTACAAGCTACGTGCTCCACGCCCACAAAATGCGGAGTCTTTACATTGGAGTTCCAATGTTTGACCAAAATCTAGGCTCTAAGCCCCAACACATCCCTTGGGGGATCCCATGCCCAACACTCCATCCTTTAGATGAATCTGACCTAGCAAGATTAATGAGCCCTAGGAAGGAGACGATCATGTTCTTCATGGAAACGAATCCGATGTCATTTAATGTTTTAACGAGTTCGACAAAGGTGTAAATCGGTATCTTTTTCATGTTTAGAGAGTTTGAAAAAGACACAGAAAAGAAAACTCCACATGGTACCTTTTTGTACATTTGTGTCTCTCGAGCCCGAAAAGGTAGAAAACGATACTTGAGAGAATCACTTGACCATTTCAGTCAAGGAGTACCTTCTTCATAAATAGTTTATCCCAGCTCGAAAAAGGGGTAAACATATACTAGGTAAATGATGTTTCGCAGCCTTTAACAAGTTCAAAGTGACAAGATCTCGGCAATATTTTCGTGTTTAAAGAGTCAGAAAAGGGCTTGAAAGCGGGCCCCACATTTTTATTCTCTTTAATGAGTCAAAAATAAAAATAATTAGTGATCTTTTTATTTGACTTTTACGAGTCGAGAAAAGAGCTTAAACGCGACTCTAGTACCATCATCAACAATCTATGACCTGTCACTACACAAGAGGTAAACGTATTATCCAATTTCTGAGGTAAAATAGATGAAAAATTCCTTTAAAACCCTAATATTTCATGAAAAATGAATAAAAGAGCGAAAAGTAAAAAATTTCACCATTTTACCCTTTTACCTTGTGTGGAGAAATTTTCACCCATTTGTGCCCTAGATTTTCAAAAGCAGATTGCGACAGATCCAGGAGGACATTCGATGATCCATTAGTTGCAGGTAAGAGTTGACACCTTTAGCTTCAATTTTATGCTTGTTTTGCTTGTTTTGCTTGTTTTTAACCATTTTTTGGATTTATGGAGGAGAACATAGCAAAAAAAATTGCCCTGAGTTGGCGCAATTTCCGGGCACATAATCACGTCAATCGAGGGTTATTAACTCAGTTAAGCGCATCACCAGCATTATTGTCTTTAAAACAGTCACGTCAGCACCACGAACAATTTTCTTTTTAGTTTTTGCCCAGTTTCTCTACTTTGATCCAAATTTCTTTAGCCAAGGATGAATGTTGACTTGATTTTATGGTTTTTGCAGGGAAAACACAGAGAAAAATGGTTGATTTGAAGGAACATGAGCACGAGGAAATCGATACATAGGCATTGGCAGACCCAAATTGCTTAAATGCCCTAAGGAATTGTGGGCTCCTCAAATTATTCCTCACACCAAGTCTTTGGGTTCAACCTAAGTTGTTGCAGTATTTGATCAGTCTTTGGGATGTCAATTGGTAATTTTTTGTAATCTGGGACCAAGAACTGGAATTCGAAATTCTAGCATCTATTTCATCACTAGACTATCCAAAAGAGGGGAACCAGTCCATCTGTATGGCTCTAGGCCTATTGAGGCAAGTGTGAATATGTTTCTCAGAGAACATTGCCCGGAAGCACTGAAATCAAAGAGTAGAAAGATAGAGATCATGATTGTTTGGGATATTATGCTAAAAGTATTGCTTTTGACCATAGACTGAGTGGTTGGGACTCAGGAACAACATGAGTCCAACAAGTCCAAGTTTCAGTATACTATAGACTGTACAGCGCCGACTATCTTCCACTGGGCAGAAGCCATGAAGGTAAACATGAAGCATCAGCTATCCAAAGCCAAGGTAGGAAACCTGAAATAGTTTGGATATGGTTCCGTTCTAGTGAGCTTCTTTTTGGAGAAGATCAGGCTATTTCACTACTAGCTTGTTGAGGCAAATCTGCCATTTCCAAGAGACCCACGAATGGTCTGTTGGAGTGAACTAATGCCTAGAATCGTCGAGGGCCAACGTATGTCATATAAGCCTACCTTCTTTTCGTGGCTGAGACATCAGTTGATCATAGTAGAGGATTGGCCTTATAGTGGTACCGACTTCCATAGTGATCCATCTATGTCATTCCCAAAGGGAGAAGATTATGATGATGGAGGTAGGAAAAAATCATTTTAATTTCTGATTTTTTTTATTGTTTTTAAAATATATGAATTCATGACGTTTCGGTTTTACAAATGTAGATGTGGGACCAGAGCGACCTGCCTAGATGTCCCCGATTTCCAAGTGCGTTGCCGGACAATTTGATATTTCTCCTTATCAGGAAGGAGTCGATAATGAGGAGGAAATCATGCGGAACCTCAAGGGATTGACCAGAGGTATCCCAGAGTATGCCCGGGTGGATGAAATCCCATGCTAGTATCAACGGCACATAGTGGGGGTATTAGACTAGATCCGCTGACAGCTAACTCGTGTAGTACGAGCAGTAACACGCTATCATATGCACCATGCTGAATATGTTGGAAATAATACTGAGAGGGGGGGTGAATCAATATTATCTGGTCAATTAATTTCTTTTCAAACCCAGAACATATATGCTACTTCAATTAGAGAAAACCGCATATATACGCAACTACAGATAAGGAAACCCGCGTATACCCTGCAAACTTATACTTTAATATATTCTACAGATGTTGAACATTAATCTATACATCAGAATCATATAAACAGTAACCAAGAACAGGAAAATAGAGCAGAAGACAATCACACACAAGAACACACGATATAAGGTGGAAACCCAGTGTGGGTGAAAACCACCTGCTGCAGTATGTCTCTATCTTTCCAATTAGAAACTTCTTTTTACAATGATTCTGTACTGGTGCAGTCCTTTACCAGTATGCAGCCTGCAACCTGCAGAGAGCTACAACCCTCTATTTTCTTCCAGGGACCACGTTTCATAAATTTTCGGACTCGATCCAATCACCAAACAATCTCTTTTTCACCCATTAGTACTGAATCAAATAAACACTTCTCCGACTGCTGTACCCAGAACACAGTAACAGTAATCACACACCAATTATGAACCCAGAACACTGTAGCTAAACAGCAGAAGCATCTAAAACAAAATTCAAAAGACGTACGCTACTTCACTATTCAGAAACCTGCATGCATACGCTTCTGCGTCGAGACCAACCTCCGTATACGCTTCTTTCACTTGCAGAAACTGCATGTATACGCTTATTCATTGAGACCAACCTGCGTATACGCCTATTTCACTTGCAGAAACTGCATGTATATGCTTCTTAAATTCACTGAACTTGCGTATAGATATATAAAGGATAATTCACTCTTTCAATCATTCAGACATTAGTGAAAAAGATTATAATATTTATAGATCAAGCATGCGCCCCATAGAACAGCTCAAAATCATACAAAGATACTATCATTCAAGCCTTAAGATTTTGACCCATCAATAGAACTTATCCTTCTCCTTGCACTCAGGTTCCTTCTTCATTCAGATCCAGATCTGCACCATAACCCAATCACAGTATTCCAGATCTGCACCATAACCCAATCACAGTATTCCAGATCTAGCACTTTATCAGATATTCAATAATTTAGATAGTGCCTTGCCAAATTATCTCCTTCCTCTTTTATAGCCTTAGGCCTTTCACAATACCACTGTCCACAAACCATAAAAATTCAATACCATGGACCCAATACTTGGGATCAACACTTATGACAAGATACCATGGCCCAAAACCATAGGTTCAAACACCAAGGACTAAATACCACGAACCAAAAATAAATTCTCCCACATCTACGCACTTTTCCTTGCATGAAAGTGCGTGTATACGCATACGCGCCTTGGGGAACATCCAACCCGCGTTTATATGCGGCTTCGTTAAGGTGAACCTGTGTATATATGATTTCCTTCATTCTGAGAGCTTGAAATGTGATCTGTCATCAGAGTGAGTTGCCATCAAGGACAACACCTGTGCCATGGCGCCAAACCTATGCAATAATGCCAACAATCTCCCCCTTTGGACTTGATGGTAACCCCAAGATCCTCAAAGTCATTCTCCCCCTTTGTCATCAAGGGAAAAGGGTTGTGCTCCCCCTTAGTACATGCTAAAATCTCTGCTTTGCTGAGCTGAACATGCTCCTCCTGACTGTAGGCAAGATCTGCAAAAAGATGTTTTTAAAAAAAAACCATGACTTACACATCATAAATGACCTTCTTATCACCAAAAGACTCTAACATACATCCATCACCCAACCAAGTGGGGATCATCCATCCAACCAAGTGGGGATACATTAGAAATTTACATATGACAACCAATTACATGACATCATTCATCCCAGGCATAGTGGGGAAACCAAAATAGACCGTTAGATGACCTTGATAAAAGGAAGATATACATGACATAGAGACAAAATATCTAGAGCAAGATTATGAAAGTCATCAATTAACTACTATCAGCAACATTTTTCAATCAATATTCAGATCAGCAACCATGTTCTCCTTCTGTTCTTCCTCTGCATGTGTTCCACCTGAAACCAAACAACAGTTGTGAATTTGAACCAAAAGCTTCTAAGGTAATGCCAACAATGCATCATTAGAAGGTTATCAGCTCCCCCTAAACCTGTGTTAGATGGTCTTTGTAGACCCATATCAGACTATCTTCAACCAAAGTCTATCCCTACTGATATCCTTCAAACCTCCATATATGTGACTGTATCTGCATAAACCTGCGTATGTACGCGTATCCTCCTCATCCAACTCACGTACAACAACTTTTCTCTGAAACAAACAAGTTTCAACAGTAGGATGAAGCATCAACTACTCCCAGCTTCTGTCTAAGATATTCAAATGTTTCCCTGGGCAGTGGTTTGGTGAGTATATCAACAACTTGTTCCTTAGAAGGAACATACTCCAACTTGACTTTTTGTTCCAGCACTTGTTCCCGAAGAAAATGATATTTGATAGGTATGTGCTTGGTCTTTGAATGCATGAATGGATTCTTTGAAATGTGGATTTCACTTGTATTATCACATAATATGGAGATAGGTGGAGTACACATGATTTGATAATCCTGCAAGGTTGCATAATCCAAAGGAGTTGGGTGAAACAAGATGCAGCAGCCGCATATTCTGCTTCAGCTGTAGATAACGCAATAGAAATCTGTTTCTTTCTGAACCAAGATACTAATCTCGAACCCATAAAGAATGCACCGCCACTAGTGCTTTTTCTGTCATCCACGCTTCCAGCCCAATCTGCATCTGTATAAGCATGAAGAGTGAGATCCGCATCTCTAGGATAACATAGGCCATAGTTTTGAGTTCCTTGAAGATACTTGAAAATTCTCTTTACTGCCTGAAGATGAGTTTCCTTAGGATTTGCCTGAAATCTTCCAACCATTCCTACTGCATGCATGATGTCTAGTCGGGTACCTGTTAAATAGATCAGACTTCCAATCATGGATCTATAGGTTGGTTGATGCGCTGTTGCTGATTCGTCATTTGCACTGAGGCTGCATCTTGTAACCATAGGGTTATGTACAGGTTTCGAATTGTCCATGCCATACTTCTTCAAAATCTGCTTGAGGTACTTGGTTTGAGATAAAAAGCTACCGCCTTCATTTTGTTGGCTCTGTAATCCAAGAAAATATGTCACTTCTCCAAGCAAGGACATTTCGAATTCTTTCTGCATTACCAAGGAAACATTCTGACTCTTGGCTTCTTCATTGCTACCAAAGATGATATCATCAACATACACAAGAAGTAATAGCAATTTATTATTTTCAATTTTTATATAAAGATTGCTATCTGTTGATCCTTTTGAGAAACCTTGTTGATGAAGATATTTGTCCAAACGATAATATCAAGCCCTTGGAGTTTCTTTAAGACCACAAAGAGCCTTCTTAAGTCTGCATACAACTTTTGGATCATTTCCAAGCATGAATCCATTTGGTTTCTCAATATAAGATTCTTCTTCTAAGTCTCCATTCAGAAAATCTGATTTCACGTCCATTTGAAATACTTTGAACTTCTGAAAGCTAGAGAGAGCAAGGAACATTCGGATGGCCTCAAGTCTATAAACGAGAGCAAATGTTTCTTCAAAGTCGATTCTTTCTTGTTGAGCATACCCTTTACAAACAAGTCTGGACTTGTTTCTAATAACTTCCCCATTTTCATTCAACTTGTTTTTGAATATCCATTTTGTCCCTATGACATTCTTATCTTTTGGTCTAGGAACCAATTCCCAAGTGTTATTTTTTTCAATCT
>APFE030046250.1:2526-15704 GCA_000404065.3 Pinus taeda | reverse complement strand
GCAACTACTCATGCAGATTTGGCTCATGTCCAGTCTGAAACAGATAAGGAAAACAACTTCATTGATCACATCCAACATATTCACCAGCAGGTCCACGACATTGTAGAGAAATCAAATGCTAAGTACAAGTAGCGACATGATCAAAATTGAGTGCCACACAAGTTTCAAGTGGGTGACAAAGTCTAGTTGCATTTGCAAAAGGAACACCTTACCGGAGCCTATCGGAAACTGAGACCACTCCGATATGGTCCTTACACCATTACCAAGGTTGTGGGACATAATGCATTTGAGACCATCATTCCCCCATTCTTTGGCCTACACCCAATGTTCAATGTGGACCACCTTCAGCCATAATTTCCACCATTACTAGACACATCCAACATTACAGAACAACTCACACCCATAGAGTTAAATCCAGATTGCATCGAACAAGCTGCAACTGATCGGATCATAGACACACAGATCAAGTACACTCACCAGTAGAATATCCAACTATATCGAGTTGTCAAAGCAGGCCAACTCCTTCACCAAGGCAAGTGGCTCACTAGGGACCAAGTTTAGCAGAAGTTTCCTCATCTCATGGAGGAACTCAACAGGATGGGGACCATTGCTCTCTAAAGGGGGAGGAATGATTCAGGTGGATATTGGTGGCAACTCACCAAGTCCACTTGGACCCCCATCATTGTTTCCTTCAGCATTTCAGTTTCCTTATTTGTAGCACAACTTACTATTTTTAGTAGTTTTTCGAGTCCTAAACTTCCAGAGCCATTTTGAAGCCCTAAACGACTTTTTTTTGGAAAACTGGGAGCACCATAGGTATATGAACCAATGCTACTCTTCCCAAAGTTGTATTTCTCGGACAAATCTTTCTAACAAGGTATTGTGTGCGTCAAACGAAGATTGTATGCCAAAGTTACAACCCCGGGAGGTTGATTTACCAATTTACCCAAACGGAGCCCACAATTTGGCGTTTCATCTTCTAAGGTTAGGTTTTTGGATGTTTAGGGATTTCCATTATTTATCAACAATAAATAGGCCTTTGAGCCTCATTGTAACACAGTTCAGAGTATGTAGCCGCCACATCTCTTCTTAGAGGTAAGCTACCATCGCCCTAGCTAGTTTATTTCCATTTCTGTTGGTAAGCATATTTCAATATTTTACAGTAATGAAATGAGGTATTATTTCTGGTGCATCTCTATATGTATGGTTATATCTGTAATTTTTTGTGTTCCTATTTAAATCAAGATCAGTGGTATCAGAGCGGTTTGCTCTTTCTCTGTCTTTATTTTCATGTCCCCAACAAGTTCAGGATATAAAGAGTTAGGGCTTGAACTTGTCAAACCTTTGCAAGACCAGCCTCACAAATCCTGACAACTTCCCATAGCAGATGGAAAGAAATACTAGGGGGAAGGAGATCCTATCAAAATCTTGCTCGAAGAGGCCCTCGAGCGACAAAGGAATGCGATGATCGACAACTTTACCCAGATCCTTTAGCGACTACCTAGGGGTGACACATCTACTTCCAACAGCTACCTTGGAAGTGCCACACCCTTTAAGGTACAAGCTAACTTTGACATTACCATATTTGAGGGTCAAATAGATGCACACACCATAGAGAAATGGTTAAATTTGCTAGAAGGGTATTTTTCTGTTCATGATTTTTCCGGATGGGAAAAGATTACTTTTCCTCTTCTCAAATCCACCCACCATGTCAAGGATTGGTAGAAAACGTACTACGAGCAAAAGGATGAGAGTACGGCCTCATTGTTTTCAGCCGCACCCACTTGGAATTTATTCCAAACTGTCATCAAGGAGCAATACTACCCTTTCATAGGCTATGAGGATCAATACATAAAATGGACCATGCTGTGACAAGGAAGGGACGAAGATGTGCCACAGCTTACCAATATTCTCCATATCCTTCAAACAAAGTTGGGTATCAATGATTTAGATCAGTACTTGGTACTCAAATACCACAGTTGCCTGCATAAGTACATCCAGGAAGAAATAGAATTCCTGAACGTCTCCTCGCTCGGCACGACATACCAATATTTCATCAAGATCAAGCAAAATTTTAAACAGAAGAAGTGAAACTTTGGATCTGCAAATCTGAAGCAAGGGAAAGGTGCCCCCAAACCACAGAACAAAGGACAAAGCCAAGGTGGGGCAGCCCAAGACAACCCACCAAAGCTACAAGCAAAGAACAACACCATGAAGCCAAAAAATGACACAAGAAAGTGGTGTGAATTGCATAAGAGCTCCACTCACAACACAAGTGAGTGTCGGGCCAACCAATCATTGGTGGTCGAGCTAAGGGTTTCATAATTAGATGCATGTTCTGAAACTAAGTCAAAACCTAACAAGGGGAATAATAAAGGGAAGTAGATTATCGATGCGGAGCCCAATGCCACCTTGCCACCAAGAAGATCCAAAAGGAAGAACCTGAATATCTAGAGGAGGAGGAGCGTCTCTTCCACTCCCAGATGTGGGTAAAGGACTCCCTGCTACAGTTTATTGTCAATAGTGGGAGCCAATAAAACCTCATTTCGGTAGAGGTCCTCAAGCGGTTGGGCTTACCAACCAACCAACATCCACAGCCGTACACCATCGGGTGGCTTCACCAAGTATGAGATCTTCGCGTGAGTCAACAGTATTGCCTTCCATACAACATTAAGCCCTTCAGAGATGAGGTATTGTGTGACGTTGCTCCCCTTGATGTTTGTGACGTATTATTAGGACAACCATACTTGTGGAAGTGACATGCTAAATAGGAATCAAGGCCTTGTGTTGTTATTATTACTTTGGGATAAGTTGTATAAGATACTGGAGGTAGCGCTGCCTACTGCCATCTCTTTCCTTACTACAAAATAATGCAGTAAGCTCAATTCAAAACATGGGAAATTTGTTTTCCTAATGATATGCCCTCAAGGAAAGATGAAGACAATGGTCGTGACCTCTAGACAGGGCCCCTCCACACAACAACTAGAGATGGACAACGTCGTGGAGGAGTATGAGGACATCTTCACCTTCCTCGTAGGGGTTCCTTTGCACTGTCAGGTCAAGCACTCCATCAATTTGACCGAAGGTGTGCCACTACCCAATGGACCAATCTATTGGCACTCCCTTTTTGAGAATTATGAAATCAAGAAGTAGATTTAGGAGCTGCTGCAAAAAGGTCACATTTGTTGGGCTGTGTTATATTCTCTCCACAACTAGCCCATGTAGTTAACCGGGGGGTTAGAGGGAGGGTGGAGCCCCCCTCTTTCATTGTGCCGATTGTGTAGCAGAGAGGTCACAAGGGGTTTGAGGGGTGCAGGTAACCCCACTTTATGGGGTCCAGGGCAACACCCCAGACAATTTTGTTTTTTGACCCTATATTAGGTTGGGCGGACCTACCTATGGTTTTGTGCATGGTTTTCACACATGTTTTTGGATGCAATGGTTTTTGGTCCATGGTATCGAATGCTTTGGTATGTATAAATATATATTGTAACATTGAAAGGAACAATAATAAAAAATCAAGCTCATAATCCTGATTTTAGGATCTAGGGGAAACTTTATTTGTATATGTGTTTTATGTGTTATTATCTCACATTGTTTATTTTCTGTGTTTTAGAATTCATCTGCAGGTAATTTCTGTACAGGGTTAAAACCTACATTTGGTATCAGAGTTGTTTTGTCTTAAAGAGGATGCCTTTGTTACTAATGGGTTTCACTCAGGCCTGTGATAGACCCTGTTCAATGGGAGATCTCTGAGATCGATTATGGTGGTGAAAGAAGATGGCGAGTAGTGGAAATATAGAGATCTAGAAATTTAATAGTCAGAGTTTTGAGTTGTTGAAACTCAAGATGGATGATATTTTGGTGGATAAAGATCAGTGGATCACAATAGATCAGGGTACTAAACCAACGAGAGTGTCTGATGAAGAAAGGAAGAATTTATATCAGAAGGCAAAGAGAAAAATATGATTGTGTGTCTCAGATTCAATATTGTTGAATGTATCAGGGGAAGCTACGGTGAAGGCTTTGTGGGACAAGTTAGGGACTTTGTACCAATTTAAGTCTCTGGTGAATAAACTACTCCTGTGGAAAAAGTTGTATAACTTGAGGATGAAAGATGGAGACTCAGTGATAGAACATATAAATGCATTTAATACTGTGGTAAGTCAGTTATTATCTGTTGATATTAAAATTTCAGATGAAGGTAAGTGCATGAGTTTGTTGTGTTCTCTACCAAATTCGTAGGATAGTCTGGTTATTGCAATAGGTAGCAATGCAATTGCCTTGCAGTTTGATGAAATAGTCTCATCCTTGCTAACAGAGGAGATGACACGGAAAAATATGGAGAGCCAGAATGGTGACACCTTGTCTGTACGAGGACGGTCCCAAAACAGAAAAAATAAGTCATCGAGTAGGAGATCTAAATCTAGAGGGAGATCTAAATCTCCAAGAAAAATTGTAAAGGTGCTGTGTTGGAAATGCGGAAAGCAATGGCACTACAAAAGGGACTGTAAATTTAAAGCTCTTAATAAAGGAAAGGGATCTGATAATGCTCTTTCTACAGAGGTGAAAACCACCTCAGATGAAGGTGGGGATGTGTAATTGGATTCTTCAAGTACACATGTAGATCATGAGGCATGGTTGATTGACTCAGGTGCATCCTTTCACTTCACTTCCCATAGAGAGTGGTTCTACAAGTATTATAAATATGATGGTGGTGATGTCTTCTTAGGGGATGACAGGAAGGCTAAAATCGTTGGTCATGGGAAAGTAAAGTTGAAGTTGTAAGGTGGAAGGGTTAGAACACTTTCGGGTGTTCTGCATATTCCTACATTGGCTAGAAATCTGATTTCTATAAGCAAGTTGGATGATGTAGGTGTAAAAATAGTGTTCGAGAAGGATACTTGCAAGATGGTTCGGGGAGAACTGGTAGGAGTTCAGACTGGAACTCTGTACAAGCTGCAAGGTAACATTATTTTTGATGGGTGCAGCAGCTTTGTGGTTCCTGAAAGTGGAGGAAAAAATTTAGTGGTCTCTGGAGAGAAGACCATGTTGTGGCATCAAAGCCTTGGACATATTGGAGAGAAGGGCCTTCGAATACTTCATGGTAAAGGTATGGTAGAAGGTATGAGTAGTAGCTCTCTGGATTTTGATTTCTGTGAAAATTGAGTATACGGGAAGCAAAATCGGGTGAGTTTCCCCTCTGGTGGTAAGAGGGTGAAACAGATATTAGAACTTGTGCACAGTGATGTGTTTGGACCTATGAAGGTTCCATCAGTGGGTAAGTCTATGTACTATGTATCATTTATAGATGACTTCTCAAGGAATACATGGTTATATTTCCTTAAGAAAAAATCTCAAGTCTCTGACAAGATTAAAGAATTTAAGGCTCTGATGGAAAACCAAATAGAGAAGAAGCTAAAGGTGTTGAGGACAGATAACAATGGAGAGTTTTGTAGTAAGGAATTTGAATAATTCTGTAAGAAGTGTGGTATAGCATGACAGAACACTACTCCATACACACCTAAGCAAAATGGAGTTGTAGAAAGAATGAACAAGACATTGATGGAAAGGGCAAGAAGCATGCTCAGTGATGCCGAATTAGGACAAGAATTCTAGGCAGAGGCCGTGGAGACAGCATGTTACCTGGTCAATAGATCACCTTCATCAGTGTTGGAGGATAAGAATCCACAAGAGATACAGACTGGTAAGAAACCCTTTGTTTCATATCTGAGGGTATTTGGATGTGATACATATGTACATGTTCCAAAGGAGAAAAGAACCAAGTTGGATAGTCAATCTGAAAAGTGCATGTTTATTGGGTATAAGGATGGTTTAAAGGGTTATAAGATTTGGAACCCAGTAACAAGGAAGGTTGTGTAAAACCGAGATGTGGTGTTTAGAGAGGTGAAAGATGTTATTAAACATGAATTCAAACCAAAGGAACCTGAGAAGATAGAGTTCGAGCTTAAGGAGGAAGAATCAAACTCTACAACATAAGAGGAATCAGAAGATGAAGAGCCAAAAACTCCGTGTGTGAGAAGATCAGTTTGAGAAAGAAGGCAGCCAGAAAGGTATAGTCCATCTACTTTCTATTCAAATTTTTCTTTATCTGTTGCTGATGATGATCCTAGAACTATGAAGGAAGCAATAGATTCAGAGGATGGAAAACTCTAGAAAGAGGCCATGGTTGATGAAATGGCATCTTTGCTCGAAAATTAGGCTTGGGATCTCGTGGAGTTGTCGGCTAGAAGGAAACACATTGGCAGCAAATGAGAGTTCAAGAAGAACACAAATGCAGAAGGAAAGGTGGAGAAATACAAAGCTCAGTTGGTAGCAAAAGGTTATTCCTAGGTGCTGGGAATTGATTTTGGTGGTATTTTTTCTCTTGTTGCCAAGGTAACTTCTATTAGATAACTTTTATCTGTTGTTGCTGCTTTTGATTTTGAGGTAGAACAGATGGATGTGAAGACAACATTTCTTCACGAGGATCTGGAAGAGGAAATATACATTAAGCAACCTAAAGGCTTTGCAGTGAAGGGTAAGAGAGAACTGGTATGCAAGTTAAAGAAGTCTTTGTATGGGTTAAAACAATCACCAAGGATGTGGTATCAGAAATTTGATACATTTATATGGGGACTTGGCTTCACCAGAAGCAAATAAGATCACTGTGTGTATTTTTGATTAATTGGTGGCCGTGTTATTTATCTGGTCTTGTATGTGGATAATATGTCCTTGGTTGGAAATGACAAAGAAATTATCCACTATTTGAAGATCCAATTGTCCAAATTTGACATGAAAGATATTGGTGCTGCAAACTATATGTTTGGCATGGAAACTAAAAGATACTAGGAAAAGTGGAAGCTCTAGTTAAACCAAAGGAAGTATGTCGAGATAATACTGCAGAGGTTTAATATGTAGGATAGTAAACTGATGAAGGTTCCTATTTCTGTAGGTGTGAGGTTATCTATTGAATAGTGTCCCAAGGCACAAGAAGAGGAAGAGAACATGTCATGTGTTCCATATGGAAGTGCAGTCGGTAGCTTGATGTATGTGATGGTATGTACTAGACCAGAAATTGCACATGCAATGGGAGTATTGAGCAGGTTTATGTCAAAACTAGGGAAGGAGCACTAGACAACAGTGAAGCTGATTTTTAGGTATTTACATGGCACTAATGATTATGGTTTGTGCTACCAAGGAAGACCAAGATTGGACAGAGTGTTGGATATTCGTAGCTTTGTTGATGCAGACTGGGCTGGAGGTCTGGATCAAAGTAGATCTATAAGTGGGTATGTGTTTAACCTATTTGGAGGTGCAGTTAGTTGGATGAGTAAGAAACAATCTGTAGTGGCACTATCAACTATAGAGGCAAAATACATGGTAGCCACTCATGCAAGTAAGGAAGCTGTTTGGTTGCAGAGATTGTGTTCAAGTATGGGGTTAGTCCAAAGAGCTATAAGGATATATTGTGACAACCAAAGTGAAGTTTTATTGGCAAAGGACCCTACGTATCATTAAAAACAAAGCACATTGATGTTCAGTATCACTTTGTGAGAGATATGATAGAAGACAAAAATGTGTTGCTGGTAAAGGTGGACACTTTGAAGAATACTGCAGATGGATTGACAAAATATATGAGCTCTGAGAAGTTATCTTGGTGTAGAGAAACAAGGGGCATTGCAGGGCTGGATAAATGAGTAAGCTCTCTTGTGGCCCCCTATGGAAAGAAAACAACAAGTGGGATAATGTTGGGTTGTGTTATATTCTTTCCACGAATAGCCCATGTAGTCAACCGGGGGGTTTGAGGGAGGACAAAGCCCCCCCCCTTCGTTGTGCCGATCGCATAGTGGGGGAGTAACAGGGGGTTTGAGGGGTGTAGGTAACCCCACTCTATGGAATTTTTTTTTTTGGACCCTATATTAGGTTGGACAGACCTACCTATGGTTTTATGCATGGTTTTCACACATGTATTTGGACGTGATGGTTTTGAGTCCATGGTTTTGGACGCGATGGTTTTCGGTCCATGGTATTGGATGCTTCAGCATGTATAAATATGTATTGTAACATTGAAAGGAACAATAATGAAAAATCAAGCTGGTAGTCCCGATTTTGGGATCCAGGGGAAATCTCTGTGTATATCTATTTTATGTGTTATGCTCTCGCATTGTTTATTTTCTGTGTTTTAGAATTCGTATGTAGGTAATTTTTGTACAGGGTTAAAACCTACAAAATCCGTTTGAGTTCATTGCCATGTGGGAGCTCGATCATGTTGGTACACAAGAAGGATGGTACTTGGAAACTCTGGATTGACTACCGGGCGTTGACCTCCCAATCCCATAGATTGATGACCTCCTAAACCAACTAAAGAGGGGAAAAATATTTCAGCAAGATCAATTTGCAGGTAGGATATCACTTGGTACCAATCAAGCCCTCTAATGTGTGGAAAACTGCCTTCAAAGCCAAGAAGGACCTTTTCGAATTGTTGGTTATGCCTTTTGGATTGAAAAATGCTCCTGCAACCTTCATGAGGCTAATGGATGACATCTTGCGGACATTCACCAACTCATTCGTAGTGGTATACTTGGATGACATCCTGATATCCAGCCAGAGTTGGGAAGAGCACCTCCACCACATTTGGCAGATTCTCCAAATACTACAGCAACACATGTGCCAATTTGGATAAATGCACTTTTGGCATGACCCAGGTTCAGTATTTGGGATACATTATTGATGAATGGGGGTGCATGTTGATCCATCCAAGATCCAATTTATTTAGGATTGGTCATCTCCAACCATGCTAACAAAGTTCCACAACTTTCTAGGTCTTTCCAACTTCTACCGCAGGTTCGTGTTGGGATTTTCTCATATCACTTGGCCCTTGAGTCAGGTCACCAAGGGAGGAGTGAAAGAAAAATTCTTTTGGTTTAAATCTCAACAGAAGGCATTCATAGAGTTGAAAGATCGCCTCTTCTCAACACTAGTGCTTGCATTACCAGACCTGCAATAACCATTTGAGGTCGAGACAGATGCCTCTGGCTATGCTATTGGGCTAGTCCTTACTCAACATGGGCATCCAGTGGCATATCATAGTGAGAAACTTTCAGACAAAATCCGAAAGTATCCCACTTATGACAAAGAGATGTATTCCATTGTGCAGGCCTGCCAACAATGGAAGCATTACATTTTGGGGAAGGTAATAGTCATCCACACAGACCACCAACCCCTATAGTTCATACAAACCCAAGGGAAATTGCAAAATGATTGTCACCAGAAGTGGTCCGCATACCTACAACAGTGCCATTTGAATATAAAGTATAAGAAGGGTGGCACCAATAATGTTGTGGGTTCCTCAGATGACCACCAATCATGGAATTAACCACCATGCTCAACTCTTGTGGGCACAAGACTTCCGATTGGCCACTTCTCTACAAAAGCGACCTAGAATTCAGCCACACATACCAGACACTTTTGGAGGGTTAGCATGTTCTAGATTTTCACCTCCAGGATGCCCTGTTATGCGACCTGGATCACCTTTGTGTTCCTTCAAGCGAGCGTTCCAATATGATTTGGGAAGCACACTATGGTCAGGTTGTTGGGCATTTTGGGGTCAAGAAAATGGTGGTAGTACCACAAAAGTATTTCTATTGGGTGAACCTTTGACAAGATGTCAGCAAGTACAACGGATCATGCACTGCCTACTCCATTGCTAAACTGACCATCAAGAAGCAAGGCCTTTATACCTCGTTGTCTACCCCTAGTCAACCTTGGGAATCCATCTCCATGGATTACATGTCGGGCCTTCCTTCTACTAAGCATGGAAACAACTGTGATTTTGTGGTCCTCGATAGGTTCTTTAAGATGGCCATTATGGCGGCCTACAAGAAGAATATCACAGTAGAAGCCACTGCCAAACTTTTCTTTCAGTGAGTGTGGGTACACTTTGGGATCCCACAGTATATCATCTCAGATTGGCATAGTAGGTTCCTCGGTACATTTTTGTCCAGTCTCTAGTCGATGTTGGACACCAAACTCACTAAGTCCGCAGCCTTCCATCCTCAAACTGATGGCTAGATAGAGGTTGTCAACAGGATGATCATACACATTTTGCGCATGTAAAACTTAAAGCATCCATGCACATGGGATGAGAGCCTCCCTTATGTTTAGCATAGCTACAATTGGGCTCTCCATAGCTAGACTAGACACAACCCTTTTCATGTGGGCTTGGGATTCTAGCCACTATGTCCTATTGATGTGGCCACGCCATTTGCAGCTACTCATATAGATTCAGCTCAGGTCCAGTCCTAAAAAAATAAGGCAAACAACTTCATTAAGCACATCCAGCATATTCGATAGCACGTCCACCACATTATGGAGAAATTAAATGCGAAGTACAAGCAGTGACATGATAAACACTGGACGCCACACAAGTTTTAGGTGGGTGACAAAGTCTAGTTGCATTTGTAAAAGGAATGCCTTACCAGAGCCTATCGGAAACTCAGACCACTCTGATATGGTCCTTAAACGATTACCAAGGCTATTTGAGACAATGAACTTGAGGTCAGCATTCCCCCATTCCTTGGCCTACACTCAGTGTTTAATGTGGACCACCTTCGGCCATACTTTCCACCATTACTAGACACATCAGACATTACAGAACAACACACACCCATAGAGTTAAATCCAGATTGCATGGAACAAGCTACAATTAATTAGATCATGGACACACAGATCAAGTACACTCGCCAGCAGAATATCCAACTATATCAAGTTTTCAAAGTAGGCCAACTCCTTCACCAGGGCAAGTGGCTCACCAGGGACCAAGTTCAGTAGAAGTTTCCTCGTCTCATGGAGGAACTCAACGTAATGGGGACCATTGCTTCCTAAAGGGGGAGGAACGATCCAAGCGGATATTGGTGGCCACTTGCCAAGTCCACTTGGACCCCCATCATTGCTTCTTTTAGCTTTTCAGTTTCCTTAATTGTAGCACAATTTACTATTTTTAGCAGTTTTTTGGGCCCTGAACTTCCAGAGTCGTTTTGAGGCCCTAAACGACATTTTTTGTGAAAATTGAGAGTAACATGGGTCCATGGTGATGAGTCCCAATTTTGGTACAATTTGGGCTCATTTTGGCCTATTTTACTTGCTCAAACCATTCATCTTTATTTGCTTATGCATGCATTTCTTAGTTTATTCATGTTGTTTGTAGGAGGAAGGTTAGACACTTTATCTACGTGACTAATGCATTGTGATTCCAGGTTTTGGCATTAAAAAGGGAGCAAGAGACAACGAAAAAGGGATAAGGAGACAATAAGGTGGCACTGTTGATTTTGTGGAGGGATTTCCACAGTGTTGGGACATTCCTCGTGATTCCCACCAAGAACTACGAGCTCCAATCCATCTCCCCTCCGAGCTCACGAAGCAGCCAGCTGTCCTACATGAACAGCAGTCATAAACTGTTCTACGAGAGCAGTAGTTATGACTGCCCTACAGGATCTGCAGTCAAACTCTAGTTGGACAGCCGAGCCCCTAAAATCAAGGGCACTCGGTGGCTCATCATTTCTTTTGTATAAATTTGAAGGCCTTAGCCTTAGATGGTTGTTGAAACTCCCGTATTATCATTGTAATTTGGGAGCACAGTTTGGTTTTGTTCCTTTTTGTAAGCCAATTCGGCATGACACCAGTTTTATGAATAAAGAAGGCAGTTTGTGATCTATTTCTGAGTTTTCTTAGAAGACTATAGCTCTCAGGTTAGGGCCCAACCTGAGAGCCATAGATCCCCTCTGTTGTAGTGTTGTTTCCATTTTATTTCCAGCACTTTAAGTTTTGTTTACACATGCAATTCGAATGACAGTTTGATTTTCTTATGAGTAAGATAGATTTTGCTTATGGTACAATTGATTCCACTTGCTTAGCGTAGCAGAGGATATATAACATCCATTTGAGCTCCAGCAAAAATGGTTGTTAAGGCTCACTGCCATCTCTCTTGAAGATTGGGGTGCAGTCCATAACTAGCCACCAAAAACACGCATTGCTTACTTGATGATTGCTGCAAGAAAGTCTTGGTCTTGATTAGATGCTTCCTTGTCAGTCACACCTACACACACACTTTCATCACAGCCTCATACACATTTCTCCTCGCGTTTTTGATTGTTGTTCATTGAATTCTCAGTATAAGTAATTCAGGTTGATGTATTTTCGGTTTGGTGACATTCACAATCATTTGTTTCATTTACCCTCCTCTCTTTCCCGGTCCATAACCATTACCCCCATCTTGATCATGCATGCAACCACATCCCCTCGACCCTCACTTCGTTCAGTCCTCTCCTAAATTCTCTCATTCCTCACGTAGCTTCATTCCTTGACCTTTCATCGACATCACTTCAACATACTACCTACACCCATTCCCCATCTCATCCTTCCACTTCTGAGCCATCACCAGCTTGATCCTTACCTTACATATCTCTTCTTATCATTCCATCACTCCTCCATCACTTCAATCCTTCACGGTAGATCATCCTGTAGCAGTTTAGAGACATCCTGTAGAAAACCCTGAGTATCTTGTAGGATCCCCTGCAGACATCCTGTAGGAGGTCATTCACGCGGTTGTCGAGCTTCTGAACATGGAAAACCTCTGTGGATGGATGCCAAGGGTCCATAGGGACCTCACCTAGCCTCCCCAACCTGTCCCACGCTTTCCTTCCTTCTCCATCCAATCTGCACAACCAAACCCTAATAAGCACAAAATCACAATCATTTCACCTACTTAATGAAAAGTACAAAAACATGTCTTTGTTGATGCAAGTAGTTTAGATCCATGCATTTCCACTTATTAGAGGTAGTAGTAGCATTGGTAGAAGTTTCACTCATCTTCATTGCATTATAGAGGTTAGACTAGTTAAATTAGGGTTTCCTAGGTTTACATGCTTTGATTTACTTTTAGTTCATTTTTGTCAAGTAGACTAGTCTTCTTTGAGCTAGCTTTCATCCATCATTAATAGAGCTTCTTCTGTGAGCCATAAAAGTTGGCTTGAGCCCTAGCGGACTTGTGCCAGCTGACCAAGTGACAACTGCAACAAGAGCTAGTACTTGTGCATATAGCACCGTCGCTTCCAAGTTTGTACGAACAACCGGGTTGATAAAATGAGAGACAGGAAGCCCCAGGAGTTGTAGCATTA
>APFE030046246.1:0-11994 GCA_000404065.3 Pinus taeda | reverse complement strand
CAAGCTACAATGTGGGAAAATACGTGGGAAAACTCATTGGCATACTCAATCCCTTGATTGTGCAAGATCTGATGCACAACTATAGTCACAACTGATAGCATTCTGATTCTCTAACACCTGTCCCTGCTAAACTGAACATGCACTGACATGCAACTGAGTTAACTGATGTATTCATTAGTTGTATTATGAGTTAATAACTTGTGAATTAATTAATAACTAATTCACCCAACTCATCTCTAGTCTATTTGCTAGCTAGACTAAATACAACCAGTTTAACAAAGCTAAACTGAACACAACTCCATCAACTCCACAATCAACTCCACCAAACTCAACTGAATGAGTTCTAACTGAAGTCATGCATGAAACAACTCAACTGACTCATAAGAAAAGCGTATTTCCTCCTGACAGCTGCATGTGCCACCTCTGTAGCTCAAACTGAAGTGCTCGAAGAGAATAAGATTAAGTTTATAGTCCAAATATTATTGTGAGATAATAATATTTGACTTTTCTATTTTTGACAACCATAGACTTGATCACTCACACTGTGATCACTCACACTTTCATCAAAAATAGAAGTCCATCTATTTTCTCAACTTGATCAATCATCCATAAACAGCAACCGGCAATCCATAGACATGATCCATATGTCTAAAAATAGACATAGTCTAAAAATAGACTTGCGCCAAAAATAGCCTGCGGGCCCACTTAGTGAAGGCGACTCTTTTCACTAAGCTCCATCATCTTGTTGCAATCTCAACAGATGTTGTACAAGGAGTCCAATGGCTATAATCCTTGGGTACAATAGCTTTTAATTTTCATGAACTTTTCATGGAATTTTCTGCGGAAGGAAAGGAAGTTGAATTAAGGGGTATTGCAGGGAAACTGGGAAAGATAATCAACTCTAACGGTATGACAAAGCTTTTAAAAAAGGAAGAAAGAGGGGTAATTGCACAATTATGTTCACTAGATGCTTCCACATCGAAATCATCTATTTCACCAGATCTCCAAAAAGTCTTGGACAATAATTCCAAGGTAATTGAGACTCCCAAAGGTCTCCCACCTATTCATGATCATGATCATGCTATTCATCCGATTCCAGGAAGTGTTCCCCCAAACATCAGGCTATACAGATATCCCTATGCCCAAAAGAGTGAAATTGAACGTATGGTTGCAGAAATGCTAGAGGCTAGTATAATTCAACCTAGTCAAAGTTCTTTCTCTGCTCCAGTAGTATTGGTTGCACAAGAAGGATGGATCATGGTGCATGTGTCTAGATTATAGGGATCTCAACAAGCTCACTATTAAAGATAAGTTTCCCATTCATGTCATTGATGAATTACTGGATGAATTGCATGGATCAATTTAATTCACCAAGTTGGATCTTCGTTCGGGATATCATCAAATCACAATGAAGACTGAAGACATTCTGAAAACAACATTTAGAACTCTTGATGGTCATTATGAATTTTTGGCCATACCTTTTGGCCTTACCAATGCACCTTCTACATTTCAAGGTTTGATGAATTCCATTTTCAAACCGTTAGAAAAATTTTGTCCGTATTTTTTGATGATACACTAATCTACAACAAGTCTTGGAAGGATCATGTTAAACATGTTGACAAGCTGCTACAACTATTGGAGGAGAAACAATTATATGCAAAAAGCTCCAAATGTTTCTTTGGAATACAAGAGGTGGAATATCTGGGTCATATTGTATCTCATGAAGGAGTTAAGGTAGACCTTAGCAAAATTAAAGCCATTAAGGAATGGAAAATCCCCACATCCATAAAGCATCTACGAGGATTTCTCGGGTTGGCAGGGTATTATCGTAGGTTTGTTAAGAATTATGAGAGAATAGCAACAATTATAACAACATTATTGAAGAAAGATGCATTCTCATGGGCTCCAGAGGCAACAAAGGCCTTCAAACATCTTAAAGAGGCAATGTGCCAAGCACCGATCTTAGCTACACCGAACTTCACAAAAACCTTTATTGTGGAATGTGATGCTTCAGGAAATGGAATTGGTGCTATTTTAATGCAAGATTAAAGACCCATTTCTTTTGAAAGTCGTCCAATCAAGGGAACGTTTTTACACAAAGCTATTTATGCAAAAGGAAATATTGGCAATACTATTTGCACTTAAGAAATGACCACCCTACCTAATGGGAAGACACTTCAAGGTAAAAACGGATCATGATAGCCTTAAATACTTTTTAGAACAAAGATTATCCTCTAAAGAGCAACAAAAGTGGGTCACAAAGATGTTGGGTTATGACTTTGAAATCATATACAAAAAAGGGAAGCAAAATGTGGTGGCAAATGCACTCTCAAGAAAGGATGAGGATGTTGAAGCATTGTTGTGCACCATTTCTATTATCCAACCAGATTGGATAAATGAAGCAAGGGAGGAATGGAAGAATGATGAAGAAGTATGGGCACTTATTCGAAAGTTACAACAAGATTCCAGTACATCTTATACATTTAGATGGCAAAATGATTCGTTATGGTACAAAGATCGCTTATACCTCTGTAAGAATTCCCAACTCAAACAAAATATTCTTATGGAATTGCACACTTTTCCCTTATGAGGGCACTCAAGATTTTTAAAAACTTACCACATGGTTAAGAATGAATTTTTTTGGTATGGCCTTAAATCATATATTCAAAAGTTTGTGGTGGCATGTTTGGTTTGCCAACAAAATAAAGCTGAAGCAATTAAGACCATGGGTCTATTACAACCTTTATCCATTCCAAGCCAATGTTGGGAGGAGGTTGCAATGGATTTTATCACAGGTTTACCCAAGTTTGAGGGAAAGAGTGTCATCATGGTGGTAGTTGACAGACTTACCAAGTATGCACACTTTTGTGCATTATCACATCCAGTTAACACCAGTACATTTTCTACTGCATTTATGGAAACAATTCAAAAGCTACATGGAAACCCAAAGATTATTGTAAGTGACAAAGATCCCATTTTTACTGGAAATTTTTGGACATAATTATTTTCTTGTCTCGGTAATCAGTTAGCTCATAGTTCATCTTATCATCCTCAATCTAATGGGCAAACTGAGATAGTAAACAAATGTTTGGAAGGATATCTTCGTTGCTTTGTATCTTATAAACATACACAATGGTTCAAATGGTTGCCTCTGGCTGAACGGTGGTATAACACTTCCTTCCATATAGCAAGAAAAATGACCCCATTTATGGTACTTTATGGATATCAACCACCATCCATCACATCATATTTAAGAGAAAACTCTAAGGTTCAAGCAGTGGAACATCATATCAAGCATCAAAAACAAGTCCTCCAACTCTTAAAGGATAAACTCGTGTTGGCACAAAATAGAATGAAACAACAAGCAGATCAACATCATAGTGAAAGAAGTTTTGATGTAGGTGATTGGGTATTCCTACGGCTACAACCATATAAAAAATGTCCCTCAAGCAAGCTAAGAAGGATAATAAATTATCACCAAAGTATTATGGTCCTGTTGAAGCCCCAAGAATTGGGTCTACAACAAGGGGGATACCCACCTGGTCCAGACCTTGGTTAGCAGCTCCTTTTCCGTTTGGTATAGTGGGTCTGACTGGCGATATGGGACTAGTTTCCCAATTTATGTGTGTGTGTGTTGAGAATTGATATTTCCTTTATAAAAATTTCTAAGTGAAATGCTTTAATTCTAACTTTAATCTAATGACATGCAATTGTATTCTAATAAATAGAAGTATCTAATTCTACACTAACCTGGGATGTAATCTTTCCATTATGCGATCTAAAATGATTTCAAATAACAATTGGTAATAAAAATCATTCAGTTGTTATAAGAAAAGAATTGAATAGAGATAAACCACTTCATATAAAAAGTTAGACAAAACAGTTGTGAAAAACGTATCGCATAATAAGCTACTCATACATTAAGAATAAATAAATAGCTATCACCATACAGAAGTGCCAAATGATAACTCAGGCATCCACACATCAATATATAAACAACTAAACATAAATATCACTTTAACACAAAGGCAGAAATAGTTAAGAGATAGAAGTACCATTTATAACTAGTTCTACTCATGAGCTTCAAGCGATAATGATTTATCTCTTCTTAATCCAACATCCACTAAGAGTACAAAAGTGCAACATCAGTAGTAGATATTAAATGCAAATATCAACAAATCCTATTCCATTCATTCATCAAAACCTCCTCGGAGGGTGCAAAAGTGCATGTTCTGAGGACAAGTTTTTGACAAATTTCAGGACCCTTCTCTAAATGCATGAGAAGGGTTTAAATACTATTAACTAAATCTAAAAATAAGTTATTAAAAAAATGTAGGATACGATTTAAATGACCGCCCTCATTTTAGGAAAAAATAAAGCAAAATTAATACTAATATTGAATCTAAAACTAAAAATAACAACTAACTATTTCTGTATCTGTTCCTTGAAATCGCAAGTGTTCAACATTTGCTTGAGAAGAGTCAGTTGGCCGACTTCAGACTTCAACTGTCCTGCAAAGATGGAATCGGCAAGAGCTGGCACTATCTTCTCGGCAGAATTGATGATACATTTGAGAGTCATGCACTGGCTGTGTGGTTTTACCAAATATGCCTAGTAAGAATCCCAATTCAACTTAGTCAATCTTTTGATTGATTCTACCTTTTCTTGAGCCATTTGTCTCCAGCCTGTTTGCAGTTGCTGTACTTTCGGTAGATACCCTGGAGTGGTTTTTGAGATCAGATTTTCCCTGTGCAAATTTTCATTTATGCAGTCAATAATGTTGTTTACTGCTGTGGTTGCTTCTTCTGTCGCTTGCTCTGCTTTCCTGATTTGCGCATCCCATTTGTTAAAGAGCATTTCTTTGTGATTGTCGTTGATTATTGATGCACCTGCTCTTTTCCCCTCCTTTGGTTCTTGCCAAGCCAAATATTTAGTAACTCTTTTATCAATTAAATCATAATCATGTCGTAAGTCCATGACTTGATTAGTGATTTTATCACTTATTTCGCAATATGAGTTCCACTGTGATATTCTTTTGCAGAATGCTTCCTGTTGCTGTAGTAGTTGATAGTTTACGGAAATGGATTATATGATGAATTATGTAATCTTAGGATCATCCTTGTGCATCTCTTCCGTATCCTGTAACTGTTTTTCTCTCTCATCCAAACTGTTTTGGTAGCCTATCTACATTTGTTGGAAGTCTTGCTGTAATCTTTCAAGCTTTCTTTGTGGTTCGTTGGTTGTGTTGGCTTGTTGCAACTGTTGCTGTAAAACTTGTATCTGGTCTTCCTTCTCTTTTAGTAGTTTCTATACCTTAGATGCTTTATCAATGGTCATAGAGGCATATGCTCCTGCGATCTGAGATAATTTGGTGAGATTTTCAGTGGGATTAGAGGTAGGATATTGCCATAAGATGTCTAATTTCTCTGCGTCATGAGAGAGCATGTTTTCCAATTTTCTTTTATTCCTTTGTCTTCTCACTACTGTCTTGTGTTATGGACTATAAAATACATCAAGAGGAGGAATCTCCTCTATCTTGAGCATAAGTTCAGAGGACGGGGTAATGGGAATATGTTCCATTTCTGAGACATTGCTAATTATTCCTGTGACTATAGCTTTTGTTTACTATACATTACTCATAGGTGTCTTTGTGCTTTTTCCTTCAAGATTGATTAAATCATTGAAGGTCTCCCATTCTTTATCTAGCTCGGTTTTGACTGATGGTGGATGAACGATGAGAGGGGGAGGATCTATCTGTGGAGAGGTCAAAGCCTGTTGTTGTGGGAGCTCTTTTGATTGGGCAGTATCCCTTACTGACCCCTCGCTTTTATCATGGTCACTTTCGGACTTCTTAAAATGTTATGATGTTTCTTTCCCAGACTTAGATTTAGATCTATCTGTGGTTGAACTTCCACTGAGACTAATACTTGGAGTTGGTTCCCTTACGGGTTCCAAGCGTAATTTTTCCAAAGGGATATTAGCTAACCTCCTTTCCCTATATATTTTGAACTCTTGAAATTCTACTGGAGGGAATCACATTTGGGCCAAACACAAAACTTCTTTAAGCATACTTTTCTATTCATGCCATCAAAAAGATCATCTTCTTTAGAAAACACCTTTATTTTGACTACAACAGTGAAATTCTTAGCAATATCATGAGGGTCGAACGGTCTTCCTAGAAATTTAAATAATTGTAGACATGTTATGTTGTTTACTTCTTTGAATGCATGACATACATCAAATAGTGAAAAGGCCCCACAGGCTACAGGAAATTTTGGCCAAATAGCATTCTTTTTGTCCTTCAAATCTTTAGTCAAACCCCCTTCTCCGCAGGTTTGATAATAAATTTCTCGTGCCATGAGTTTATCAAGAACATATAAAGGTAAGACATGAGGGGAAGCGAGACTTCCCAATACCTCGACATATGTAAATAGTTCTTCTCCGAACCATCTCGCGATAGGGAGTATATCTACCTCTGTTTCAAGAGAAAATCGTGGAGCATCTTTATCATACAACATTTTGTACAGGGGCAACATGAATCCATGAAAAATCTTGTAGAAATACAGAGTGAACTTGGAATCCCACAATTCTTTGTGATAAATATGAATTGGCAAGGGGTCTTGAGTCATCCATTTCCAACCCATTAAAGGTAACTTGGAAATATAACAGATTGCATCCATTACATATGCAGATAAGTAGAAAGGGGGATAAATTCTTTGAGAAGCAGTTCTTTTAGACCGGTAATTTAAAATGGCTGTGGCTAAGTTGTTAGACAATATTTTAGCCCAATCCACAATAGTAGCATTAATGGTGGCATCCAATAATGGTAGCCATTCAGATAAAAATTTGTTAATGTCTAGCTTCCCATAAAGTCTACAGAGCATAGCAGCAGCAAAGAAATACGGGGAGGTGAGAGAACCAATACTATACATACCATGTTTATCCTTTTTTAGTGGTTCATCCCTCCTTGAACAGTCTTTGGTGCATTCTGCCAGGTCTTCATTTTCTTTAGAAAGCTTCTTTGTGAACTGTTTTTTATAAGTTGCCTGTGGCTCTGGTAAATGATACATGAGCCTCAAATCTTGTGGAGTGAACGAACCAATGAGTCCTTGACCTTGAGTCTTAAATTGTCTATTTTTGATGTCAACGCTGTCCAATACCCATTTAACCATGTCCGTGTAGGGGAGAATCTTGGGCCTCGCTATTATCTAGTGCAAGAACGAGCAAGCTAGATCTATAACTGATGCCTCAGAAGACCCATGTGAGTCTACAGTAGTTGTAACTTCCATCCTTTTGGGTTTCTCTTCCTCAAGTAGATTATACATGCCTCCCCAAGTGGTAATACCAGCATCTCTGTTACAGGCGATGTCTGTATACAAGGGCGTCATTTCTTTGTCTTCAGAACTCGGAGCTTTGCCTTTCTTTCCCATAATATCTTGAAAACTGCTTTGTATAGTTCTCTGTTCTTCGTTCATGCAGTTTACAAGTGAGGTGAGAATAATGATAAGGAAAAGGTGACCGGAAAGCTTTAAATGTCGAAGACATATAAAATATAACACCTTACGTGAAATGGCTTTTCGATTAGCACAAAACCATATTTCATTAACAATTGGCAACTAATTCATTAATTATCATTAAAGCGCATAACCAAGTCTCGGTTTATGGAAAAAGCTTTCTCAAACAATGAGCCCGAAAAGATCTACGACAAAGCGATTTTGCGATTTGCTTCGCAACATCGCAGATCACTGTGTCGCAGATCGCTATATCGTTCTGTCATTCTATCGCAATATCGCAATATCGCAGTATCGCTGGAGCGTAGCATATGACAATCATCCGTTAATGTGTTCTCTACGAAATGCGATTTGTGATATGTTCCATCACATATCAGCGGTTTGAGGTTTTTCATCATAAATGATATTTGAGGCATGCGATGTGATATATGTTTTTAATATGTAGTCTCACATCGTGATCTCGCAATATTAGAATTTGGCTTGTAAGGAGGTATCCATTATCCTTTTTTGCAATGCGATATTTCGTAAGGAGTGATTTTATCCTACCTGTTGTGGCCAGCAACAACCCCCCTTCTTATTTAGTGTTATTACTAATACTAAATAAGTGGGGGCCCTTAGTCAAAAAATTTAAAAATCAATTAGTGCTTGTATTTCCTTTTTAATAAAAACTTACCTTCATAAACTTAAGAGAATACCCTTGAGAAATCTTAAAAAGCTTAAGTTTTATGATAAGGAGGGATAAAATCACTCCTTAAGAAATATCACATCGCAAAAAAGGATAATGGATACATCTTTACAAGCCAAATTCTAATATTGTGAGATCGCGATGCGAGACTACATATTAAAAACATATATCACTTCACATACCTCAAATATCACTTACGCTGAGAAACCTCAAACTGTCGATATGCGATGGCGCATATCGCAAATCGCATTTTGCAGAGAACACATTAACGGATGATTATCATATGCTATGCTCCAGTGATACTGCGATATTGCGATATTGTGATATTGTAATAGAACAACAGAGCGATATAGCGATATGTGACATAGAGATCTGCGATGTTGCGAAGAAAATCAAAAAATAGCTTCGTCACAGATCTTTTCGGGCTCATTGTTCAAGAAATATTTTTCCATAAACCGAGACCTGGTTATGCGCTTTAATGATAATTAATGAGTTAGTTGCCAATTGTTAATGAGATATGGTTTTGTGCTGATCGAAAAGCCATTTCACGTAAGGTGGTATATTTTATATGTCTTCGGCATTTAAAGCTTTCCCATCACCTTTTCCTTATCATTATTCTCACCTCACTTTTAAACTACAGGAACGAAGAACAGAGAACTATACAAAGTAGTATTCAGGATATTATGGGAAAGAAAGGCAAAGCTCTGAGTTCTGAAGACAAAGAAATGATGCCCTTGTATACAGACACCGCCTGTAACAGAGATGCTAGTATTACCACTTGGGAATGCATGTATAATCTACTTGAGGAAGATAATCCCAAAAGGATGGAAGTTACAACTACTGCAGACTCACATGGGTCTTCTGAGGCATCAGTTATAGATCTAGCTTGCTTGTTCTTGCACCGGATAGCGGCGAGGCCCAAGATTCTCCCCTACACGGACATGGTTAAATGGGTATTAGACAGCGCTGAAATCAAAAACAAATAATTTAAGACTCAAGGTCAAGGACTCATTGGTTCATTCACTCCACAAGATTTGAGGCTCATGTATCATTTACCAAAGCCATAGGCGACTTATAACAAACAGTTCATAGAAAAGTTTGCTAAAGAAAATGAAGACCTGGAAAAATGCACCAAAGACTGGTCAAGGAGGAAAAAATGGCTAAAAAAGGATAAACATGGTATGTATAGTACTGGTTCTCTCACCTCCCTGTATTTCTTTGCTGTTGCTATGCTCTGTAGACTTTATGGGAAGCCAAACATTAACAAATTTTCATCTGAATGGCTACCATTATTGGATGCCACCATTAATGCTACTATTGTGGATTGGGCTAAAATATTGTCTGAGAACTTAGCGACAGCCATTTTAAATTACTAGTATAAAAGAACTGCTTCTCAGAGAATTTATCCCCCTTTCTACTTATCTACATATGTAATGGATGCAATATGTTATATTTCCAAGTTTCCTTTAATGGGTTGGAAATGAATGACTCAAGACCCCTTTCCCATTCATATTTATCACAAAGAATTGTGGGATTCCAAGTTCACTCTGTATTTCTACAATATTTGTCATGCAATCATGTTGCCCTTGTACAAAATGTTGTATGATAAAGATTCTCCACGATTTTCTCCTGAAGCAGAGGTAGATATACTCCCTGTCGCGAGATGGTTCGGAGAGGAACTGTTTACATATGTCAGGGTATTCAGAAGTCTCACTTTCCCTTATGTCTTACCTTTATATGTTCCTGATAAACTCATGGCACGAGAAATTGCTTATCAAACCTGTGGAGAAGGGGGTTTGACTAAAGATTTGAAGGACAAAAAGAAGGCTATTTGGCCACAATTTCCTGTAGCCTGTGGGGCCTTTTCACTATTTGATGTAGGCCATGCATTCAAAGAAGTAAACAACATAACATGTCTACAATTATTCAAATTTCTAGGAAGACCGTTCGACCCTCATGATATTGCTAAGAATTTCACTGTTGCAGTCAAAATAAAGGTGTTTTCTAAAGAAGATGATATTTTTGATGACATGTTCCAACAGAAAAGTATACTTAAAGAAGTTCTGCATTTGGCCCAAATGCGATTCCCTCCAGCATAATTTCAAGAGTTCAAAATATATAGGGAAAGGAGGTTAGCTAATATCCCTTTGGAAAAATTACGCTTGGAACCCGTAAGGGAACCAACTCCAAGTATTAGTCTCAGTGGAAGTTCAGGCACAGATAGATCTAAATCTAAGTCCAAGAAAGAAACATCAGAATATTCTAACAAGTCTGAAAGTGACCATGATAAAAGCGAGGGGTCAGTAAGGGATACTGCCCAATCAAAAGAGCTCCCATAGCAACAAGGTTTGACCTCTCCACAGATAAATCCTCCCCCTCTCATCGTTCAGCGACCATCAGTCAGAACCGAGCTAGATAAAGAATGGGAGACCTTCAATGATTTAATCAATCTTGAAGGAAAGAGCACAAAGACACCTGTGAGTAATATACAGGCAACAAAAGATATAGTCACGGGAACAGTTAGCAATGTCTCAGAAATGGAACATATTCCCATTACCCCGTCCTCTAAACTTATGCTCAAGATAGAGGAGATTCCTCCTCTTGAGGTATTTTATAGTCCACAACACAAGGCAGTAGTGAGAAGACAAAGGAAGAAAAGAAAATTGGAAAATGTGCTCTCTCATGATGCAGAGCAATGACATCTTATGGCAAGATGCTACCACCAATCCCACTGAAAATATCACCAAATTATCTCAGATCGCAGAAGCATATGCCTCTGCGACCATTGATAAAGCATTTGAAGTACAACAGCTACTAAAAGAGAAGGAAGACTAGATACAAGTTTTACAGCAATAGTTGCAACAAGCCAACACCAACAATGAAGCACAAAAAAGGCTTGAAAGATTACAGCAGGACTTCCAACAAATGCAGATAGGCTACCGAAACAGTTTGGCTGAGAGATAAAAATAGTTACAGGATACGCAAGAGATGCACAAGGATGATCCTAGGCTTACAGGATTCATCACAGAATCAATTTCCTTAAATGATCAACTACTACAACAACAGGAAGCATTGTGCCAAAGAATATCACAGTGGAACTCATATTGCGAAATAAGCGATAAAATCACTAATCAAGTCGTGGACTTATGACATGATTATGATTTAATTGATAAAAGAGTTACTGAATATTTGGCTTTGAAAGAAATAGAGGAGGGGAAAAGAGCAGGCACACCAATAATCAACGACAATCACAAAGAAATTCTCTTTAACAAATGGGATGCGCAAATTAGGAAAGCAGAGCAAGCAGTAGAAGAAGCAGCCACAACAGCAAACAACATTATTGACTGCATAAATGAAAATTTGCATAGGGAAAATCTGATCTCAAAAACCACTCCAGGGTATCTACCGAAAGTATAGCAACTGCAAACAGGCTGGAGACAAATGGCTCAAGAAAAGGCAGAATCAATCAAAAGATTAACTAAGTTGAATTGGGATTCTTACTGGGCATATTTGGTAAAACCACATAGCCAGTGCATGACTCTCAAATTTATCATTAATTCTGCCGAGAAGATAGCGCCAGCTCTTGCCGATTCCGTTTTCACGGGACAGTTGAAGTCTAAAGTCGGCCAACCGATTCTTCTCAAGCAAATGCCGAACGCTTGCGATTTCAAGGAACAAATACAGAAATAGTTAGTTTTAGTTTTAGTTTTAGATTCAATATTAGTATTAATTTTGCTTTATTTTTTCCTAAAATGAGGCGGTCATTTAAACTGTATCCTACATTTTTGTAATAACTTA
>APFE030046242.1:0-12464 GCA_000404065.3 Pinus taeda | reverse complement strand
TATATATATTTAATGCTGTAGCTAAACAAGGCTAATTATGAAAGCATGTAATGCTGTGAAGGAGATCATATTTTATCAAACTGGAAAATGAAGGATGCTTGAATTCAAATGCTAAGAAAATACTGTCACTCTTAACTACTACAACTTCATTCAATGCAAAAGTAAAACAAGAATGAGATTGCTAAGCTATGAAATAGCTAAACTATGAAATGAAATGACTGAGTTATACTAGGCAGAAATCAAACAAAATGATTGAGTAATGCTAGGTATACAACAAACGAAATCACTGATGCAGAGATCAATTTAATCGCGAACTCCATTGAATTGCATCCTAAAAATATAAAAATAGAGCATCCACAAATTATATCTAAGAAATAAAAGAAAATCTACTTGCAGTGAGCCAAAGACCTGATATGCACGCGGGGCTCTCCATGAGGCATTCAACAGATTTAATCAACGCAACATAAAATGTATGGATCAAGATCTATTATTCGGAAGATAGTTTCTACAGGATGCTTTCAAAATTACATACGATGGCGCACCCTTAACACATAGCGACCATTGTTCTTATAAAGTTTTTAATTAACAATATGAGAAATTCAAGCTTAAGGATCTTCGCTACAATCCTTATCAAACCAAATCATATTGCTTATTCCTCGATTTGCTATTGAAAAAGCAAATTGATAATATCTCTTGAAACTCGAACTTTGTTTGAGCACATTATCTTGTAGTTGACTGTCATGGTTGAAAATGTTGTAGTGCGATCATCTTTATGGATTGGTTGGAGTAAACATGAATAAATCCATGAGAGGATCATTCTCTATCTACCCATATACTCCTTTGCTGAGTTGGCGCACTTGAACCCTGTCAACAATGGAAGTAGCTTCAGATCTGTGGATTAGTTGCAGAATCAAGCCAATTCTGTAGTTGAATGCAAACTTTAATAAAACAATAAAGATATTGACAAAATATGAAAAAGAGGACATATGAGCGCTTACCTTAACAAAAAATTATATTTATTTCATTTACTTGGATCATATCAATAGGAAAAAAGAGGAAATATGGGCAAAAAGGGTGTTAAGGTAAAGCAGTTCTTGGACTCTACAGATGGATGGATATACTCTACATTGTCTTGTAAGTGTTTCTTGTTGGTGAAATTATCTTGAAAATAATGTCTAATGCATGGAATCTGCTCTTAGGATAAGAATTAGTACTCTTGTTTTATTGAATACCCTTAAAAATCTTAATCTTGGGAATTTTTTCATGTGTTACTCATTGATGATGTGGAAATAATGTTCCTAGTGGATATTGCATTTGAATCCATGGAACTTCATTAAATAATGCTAAAGAAGGTAATCGTTGAAAGGGGTAACTAAGGCTTCCTATTTTGGCCTCCATGAAGGTCAATTTAGCCAATTATAAGAACCCATGACTCCATACTCCTAATGGTATAGGCACTAGTCAAGTCCCTTGGTGGTCAAATTTGGATTTAATCCATAATTTTCCTTTTTTTTTTTCTCTTCTTAAATTTCATCCTTTCAAGGATAAGGAGGATTTTCTATGGCTTGGTGAAAATTCCAATAGAGGATGAATTTTTGAGTTTGTCTTGGATACAAATATTTCTTTGTGTCTCCTCTAAAGGTGCTCAAGTTTTAGTGGAATTCCTATGGTGGATTCTCCATAATTTTTTATGCTCAAATTGTGACATCGAGAGGGAACCCTAGAGGTTAATCCTTCAACTTGTAGATTCTTTAGAGGAAATATTTTTAGTACTTGGCGAAGTAAATAATTAATTGAATTTTCTCTCTCCTACCTTGACCTTGGATGCACATATATATCGTGTCAATTTTCAACCCTAGGTCTTGTGTAGTTTATTTTCTAAAGGGTTTTTCATGGAAAGTCTTAAAAGCTCCTCCCAAAGCTTGCATGTTGTTGAACCTTTCCATTGAATGAGCTACCTTTCCTCACTTAAAGCCTATCATAGAGACATTTATCACAAGTGAGTAAATATTGGGACTCCTCCCATTAGTGGAAATGTGATAAGAGTAGGGGACTAAGGTTGTGGTGACAATTGGCCTCTATCTTAGGTGTTGTTGTGCCCTTTAACTTTTGCCTATTCACAAGGCCTACTAGTTTGTGCAGTAACATGACCTAATCTAAAATATTAGAGCCATCATGCATGATGTTGATATCATTGGAGTTAAAATGGACATACCTCTCACAAGATTTGTCAAGGACGTATATCGTACATACTCTCACTATCATGAATTCCTATAAGCTAATGCATAAATCAAGGCCATTACTTTTGACACCATGGTGGAAACGTTTGTATAATGAGAGAAATATTTCAAGAAGGGGAAGACAAGAACTCCATCCTCTAAAGAAGAAATATGCCTTGCTCAGAAAGAGAAGAATTAGTCACATGATTCTCATAAAAGAAGCAACAACAAAAGAGGACGTGGAAGAAGTTAAGAAATTCAGAAGTGGGGGGAGGGGGAAGTGGTGAAACACCATCAAGGAGAAATATTTGATCTTCACTGCATTCATTGCAACAAATATGGATTTGATGTGACAACACACATAATCCCTTGGGAAAGAATAAAATATAGTAAAAACAAAAAATAAGATAAAGGTAAAACATTAGATCCACCAAAAGGTAAAGTACCTAAATCTGTTCATTATATTGTTTCCCATTGCAATATTGGAGAAGCTAAAAATTTGTTTCATATTCATTTTCTTCTTGGACATATACATGACTGCTTGATACAAGTGTTACCTACCATATGACCTTTCTAAAAGACTTATTTCAAGGCCTCAATGACAATGTAGATGGAGTATGTATTTTGTAGACAAGTCAAGTCTCAAGCCATTCGTACTTAGCAGCATTCGGCTTGAACTACTTGGACTTCCTAATTTTCTTCTACATGATGTACTATACCTTCTATATATATGAAGAAACTTGTTGTACCTTGTTTTCATTCCACAACAAGGCCATTCTATTCACATTTTTATGGGAAAGGAGAGATTAGGAAAACATCTAACAACACAATTGTCATGAATGGAGTAAAGGAGCAAACATTTGTAAAGTTGTAAGGAACATTGGTTCATGCATAGAACTTTCATGCCTTTCTGAGGATAATGAAGGTACATGTCCATCCAATATTCTATGGTATGCAAGATTAGGACATCTTAATTATTGTAGAATTGAGGCTTCTGTGATTCATCATAGTTATAAGAAGAGCTTCGGCGTAAATCACATGAAAGAGACCTTTGTCGACGCATTTCGAACCAACTAGTGTGGTTCATCATCAGGACAAGTTGAAGCTCTTCTTATAACATCTTAATTATGACAACCTTCATTTGTTGAAAAAAATATGATGTTTCTAGTTTGCCAACTATTCTAAGGAAACTAAAGCAATAGTGATGTTTATATCCTAGGAAAACATAGGAAACAATTATTTCATGATTCTACTTCCATAGCACGTAGAAAACTTGCATTGATTCATTTTGATTTGTGTGAACCTATGCTTGTTCCTTCCGCAAATGGTAATAGATATATGATGAATTTTGTTTATGATTACACATAGATGGTTGGGTATACTTGTTGAAAAGTAAATTACAAGCTTTTAAAGCTTTTAGAAATTTCCATGCATAGATTGGAAATGACGCATAATCACATGTTGGCTCCCTTCATACCAATAATGGAAACGAATATACTTCTAATGAATTTGGAAACTACCTTCTCCAACATGGGATTCAACATCAAACTATTGTTCCATACAATCCTAAACAAAATGGTGTATTTGAAATAATGAACAAGTTTGTCTTAAAAATGTTCACTCAATGATGTTTTCCAAAAATGTTAAGTTGATGCATTATATGTCAAAAACTAGATTTCCATCACATGCTATAAAAAATAAGACTTTTTATGAATTGTGGAATGGCCACATTTCTTTGGTGAGGCATCTCAAGATCTTTGGTTCCACCTACTACGCGTTGATTCCTAAGGAATAGAGAAGTAAGCTTGATGCAAGGAGTCAAAAGTGCATCTTCTTAGGCTAGTCAGATATCGCCAAAGCATGTTTTCTTTACAATAAGGTAAATAAGAATTTTATTTTGTCTAGAGGTAGATTTCTTAAATATTCCTAGACTCAACACTGTTGAGTAGAAACTTGATTGTTTGGATAGACTCAATCATGAGAAAACTTATCGTGAATTTGATAATGAGATTCTACATATTGAGGAGAGGATCCCTATATTGGATCAATCTATGGAATATCCTTCTAAAGCATTGTAACCCCCTCATGAAGTTTTTCCCCTTTATTCAAATTAGGAAGACCCTTTACGTGATGTGATTGAAAGGATTGGAAGGTTGAATCTTGATATGATCCCATCTTAATCAGTGAAGCAACCTGAACCATCTCATAAAGGTCTCCCAAAATGGCTCACCAAAACACTTGAAAGTGTTCATCTTATGAGGTCAGAAAGATAGGAACCAAAAGTCCCACCAAACAAGATGGAGGTGATGTATATAATTCTAATTTAGTTGATGATTTGGATGTTTCATATGATTGTGAATTGGAATTTTCTATTAACTTTGAAAGAAATTCCTTTAAAGAAGTTGTTTCACATGATAAATGGAAAGAAGTAATGCAAAAGGGGTATGATGCTCTCATAAATAATGGAGCATGGAAGTTGGTGGACCCTCCATTTGGAACCAAACCAATTTGTTTCAAGTGGCTCTACATGAACAAGTACAATTCAAATGGCTCACTTGACAAGAACAAAGCAAGGCTCATGGAAAATGGATATGCATAGAAAGAAGGTGCCAATCAGGAAGAGACCTTTTTTTCACTTGGCAACTCAAAATGGATGAAAATTTCACAAAATGGATGTGAATGCAATCCTTTTTCTACTTCGATGGAACAAAATTTGAAGCTGACATCTAAAGAAGGGAATGAATTTGAGGATGCAACTAAGTATAAACAACTTTTGGGAAGTCTTATTTAACTCACCACTACCAGACCGATTTTTTCATTCATTCTTGGAATCCTTTCCATGTTTATGCAAAATCCTTGTGAGGGACATTCATTTGTTGCAAAAATAGTTATAAAGTACTTGAGAGGAACTCAAGGCTTTGGACTCAAATAGTCACAGGTGGACGACTTCACTTTGATTAGATATTGGAATTCAAAGTTTGACAGAGATAAGGAAAATAAAGTGTCTACTTTAGGTGATATTATGAGTCTTGAATCAGGAGTTGTCTCGTAAAGGTCATGCAAACAACCATGTCCAACAAATTCCATGACAAAGGTAGAGTATGTGGTAGTTTCAGAAGCATCAAAGGAGATTGTGTGGCTCAAGAAAATTCTTAAATACTTGCAAGAAAAACAAGTAAACTCTACTCCCCTTCTTATTGAAAATACTTTTTCAAATAACTTGGCAAAGAATCCAAAATTTCTTGATCAAACCAAAAAAGTAGGCATAAATTATCAATTGATTCGATATCGTGTAGACACAAAAACTATTCATCTAATACATTGTTCCACAAATGATCAAAATGTAGACATCTTCACCAAAGCACTTGGAAGAGAATTTATAATAATGCTTGGACTCACAAACACCCCTTTAGATAAACGGGGGAAAGTTAGACACCTAATCCTCAGGGATTGGGTGAATAAGTTGTAAATAAATAAATGGAAATGTGAATAATTAGAATATGAATCAACCCTGGAAGATGAATTCCAAGGGTTACTATTTTATGTTATAGAATTTTACTCTCATTAATGCAATAACTACCAAGTTTTGGGAGTGACCTCACCTAACCATATGCTTAGTGAAGGAGTTCAAAAAACAATAGTGGTGGAGACTTATCAATTATCATTAGATCCCTACATCTTAAATAAAATCCTCCAAAGAAGTTCAATGTGTCACATTGTGCATTCTACATGTAGTGCAACTGAGCAATTGAGTTTTACCATGTCCTTAGTGGTCAAAATAAACGCTAAATAACAAGACAATTGAGAGAAATGAATTTTCAAACTAATTAAGGGGATTATCTCCCTCACCCCAATTAATATTAGTGTAATCCATGATGAGACTCTATCATCCCTTAACTTATCTCACTGTATATTAATGTGGGATGGAGAGTTAATACCTCGACATTCCTCTTATGTTCCTTACCTTTTCTCTTGGGAGTGAAAGTTAAGATGCATACTGATGAAGGAGCATTTACAAGCCAAGACCATTTTTGACCTCTTGGGTCACAACTTATTTAACAAGGGAGTTGGTTCCCTAATTTGTTTACTAAGGGAAGTTGGGTTCCCTAAGCCATTTAATTTGTAATATATTAGCTATAGTCTAGAAGGAAATTATTTTTTTAGGAAGTTAGATGAGTGTCATTTAAGTTTTATGTAAAGGAGATGAAATAGATAAATCAAGGATTTGTTAGACAATTTAGGAACATATTGAGTTTGTCGGAATGTACAAGAACTCTATGAAGAGATTTTTCGTCTGTAATAGAGAGATCCGATTGGAGAGAGAGAACGAGAGATTGATTATTTCCTATGGAGGAATTCTATGCATAATTGTGTAGCTATTAAATTTCCTTCCATTCTCGTTGTCTATTGGTATCTAATATCTATGTGTATGTGTGAGTTTGGTGTTAAAAAACCAATTCGACCTAATTTTCAGGTTAATCAGGTGGGCGTGGAGCAGTGAGGTTTGAGTTGTGGCTAAAAAAGGTCAACAAAAGACAACCAAATTATTCCCTTTTTCCAGCCTTTTGTGAATTGATAATGATGGAATCATTTTCTATCTATGTTTCTCGTCTATCAGCCATCGGCCACTAGGGATGGTTGAGGCCTTCACTTAACGTCAATAAACCCTTTATTATCCAATTTGACATCTACCATGTGATTGCATCAACTGATGGATCTTTTCTCATCTATTGGTCATCGACCATAAGATGTTAGAAATAATTGATGATAACACCTTTTCTAGTTTGAGCTGATAAGCATTGAGCGCTTCTTAATAGAAAAACATTTCCATACCAACTATAGCCCGCCAATTCCACCGACTTATTAGGAAAATGATAAAGGTTGTGGAGTAGCAATAAGAGTGAGGTGGTCCCATCAATTAACATATTTAGGTAGACATAACCTTTCATGATCATCGCCACTGACCAATTCTGGAAGTGTTAAAAGTGTTGTAATATTCAACAATGCTGGGGGGTGAATCAATATTCCACACTTTTTATAAATTTTAATAATATCATGTAGACAATAAAAAATTAATGACACCATTCAAGAAAGCATACCATCATAGACAATACAAAATATACTTTTAGATGAAAACCAGTTCGAGAGAAAAACCACCAAACACTTTTAATATAAGTCTTAAAGAGTACAACAGTAGGAAGCTCCAACTTCCAAGATTATCGAACAACAACTAGAAGGAGGCTCTAACCCCCTAATTTATCAGCTTCAACTGTAAGGATGTTGATCTGTAAACTATCGTGGATATTCCACTGGATATTTCGTCACAACATATCTGATAATATTATTCTTAAAATATGAAATTCTACACTATTACTTTTTATTAGATTTCTACATATGTAGATTTACTATTAATAGTTCATGCATGGGAATGAAAATTATACAAAAAATAGAGAACATAAAAATAAAATCTCATACACACAAATAACAATAGATACGGTATGGGAAACCCTTTTGGGAGAAAACCCAACTAGAAGATGAGACCACTCTGCTCTCTTTCTCTGTATGGAAATATGGCTACGAGTACAAATAAGTATGGCATGTGGCACGTGGGTGGAAAAAGTGCACAAATCCTCTCTGTGTGCTCTACCTCCTATCTCTCTTGGCTATTTTTTCTCAATTATAGAACAAATGCACTCGAAAGAATGAAATGCCTTTTTCTCCTAGTGGCCCGGTTATAATACAACCTGATAGCTTACTAATGGCTAAGTTTGACTACCTACACTCTTAACTGAGGTTAAAATATTGACTCTTTTGTAGTCTTTTACGTCATTATCACATGGCTGGCCCCTTTTCCATGAATAACAGGGGATGAGCGTCATCCTCCCGAATTATGGGTTTGAAAACAGGAAGGTCAACTTCCGAGTGTCATAACTTTCGCATATCGACTCCAATTGACGTGCTTCTTGCATCATTGGAAAGGTATTTGTGTGTAAAATTACATAAATGTGTGGGACCAAAGAGACAAATTTCTACCCCCAAAAAAATGTCGTTTCGTGCCTCAAAATGCTTCCGTAAGGTTTCAAACCTTGTTTTGCCAAATTGGTTCTCGCCGGTAAAAACGGTCCTGTGAGATTATTCCTCCACTTTTTCCACTTTGAATTCATTGAGATGGATGACAAACAATGTAATAATCCAATCTAGATCACACCTCCCCATTTTGGGAGGCTTTTGGTCCCCAAAAACTTCTATTAAATGAGTCGAGTATATTTTTCCTCCACCTTCTCTTTGGTGTACCATTTAGCTTTTCTTGGAAGTTGTCTTTTAAATCTAATCTACTAAAGGTTATGCTACCCCTATCTTGTAGTTTTGGACCTCTTCTGCAAAGCTATATCTTCTGTTAACTCTACTTGAGCATTTGGGGCCAAATCCTCCACAGAAGGTAGGACTTGTTCCTCTTCTTGATCTAACATGGAAGGCTCATAGAGTTTTAGATTCTCTACATTCACAACTGAGTAAATGTGCATATATGGTGGTAAACTGAGTCGATGGGCATTATTTCCCACCTTTTCTAGTATCTCGAAGGGACCATACCTTATAGCCTTAATTTTCTAATCAAGCCCTTACAACCTTTCTTTGTTTAACTGTAGTCATACTTTGTCTCCCACCTTGAACAATTTCTTTGTTCTATGTTGATGCTTGCCCTTATATTTCTCCTGTGACTTCTATAGTGTCTCTTCTACCTATAGATGGATTTGCCCGATCTTCTCTATAGATTTTCAACCCTCAAGATGTCTAATGTAGATATCCTCTCACTCCTTGCTACCTGTTGGGATTTTAATATGTCATATCATTTAGTATATAAGCCCTTCATAAGTCATATTCTTGTGTTTATGACACTTTCCATAGCAATTATACCACCAACTTTTGCTAAATACACATCCTCTGCCTCATGGTTAATTATGATGGATTTCTTATCTTTTTAATGATTTAATGTGTATTTAATATGATTTTATCAATGACGGTTTACTAATGTGTTTATGTGGCCAAGAAGCATGTTCAGGTACGAAAAATTTTGTTTATGTAGAAGTTCAGTACCAATTTGACAATTCGGTACTAGTTTCTACACTTGCACGAATGGAGCAAAAAGCCAAAATTATATAAATGTGTTTTTTTCATAAGCATGAAAAATTAGGTGCCACATGGGCCTAATATGTTGGTACATGCCTTGGAATATACCCAACTCAGACGTGTGTGATCCTAGCACATGATTTAAGCTACAACAAAAAATAGGTAACAATTTTGAAACTTCCATGTTTTTCCTTTCTTTCCGTGCATATGTTGGCGAATATCAAGAATCTAGAAAATGGGTTTTTGAAAAATATAACAATTTACTTATATCTCAAACTGTTTCCCAAAATTCAATACAATTTCAAATTTACATCTGGTTCTTCAAAATAGATTATTACAAAATTTCTAAAAAACCCAAATTTGCAAAAATATCTAAACAATCAACTTCAGGCTCAATTCCCAAGTCCATGGAATAGAATTAGGAAATTTCAAGACATAATTTTATTGATAATATGGAAAATTAGGCTCCATAGAAACATCTCTCCAAAATACACCATGGTTGGGGAGATCATGCTAGTTCTTTAACACCAATTTATATAAAAACCAGATTTTTGAGATTTTCCTCTAAAGTTGTAAATTCATTTTCTGAGTTTAGGGGTTTGGATCTTATCTTTACTCAATTGATTTTATGTATAAATAAGGCCTCAAAGGGTAGGGAGAGGAATAGAACAAAGAGATTATTTTTAGAGCATTTCTGAACTTTGTTAAAAATTAGACAGTTTAACTCAACTCAGAACTTTGAATGCACATGTTTTGTTGAAGACCTTCAATACAATATTGAAGCATCTCTTTCATGATTGTTAATGTGTTGATAAGGTTGTAAACTTACTGTAGTTATTTTCTCTTGACTAAGATCGTTGGAAAGGGCCCACCATCAATCTCAGCCAATCCCTATAAAGTTAGTTTCAGTTAAGGTTTTGTGTGCATAGTTAATTCTTGAAGAATTGTTACATTTCACTCTTTCATGTTAGCATTGTTTTCTATTATTGTGAGGAATAAGAGTTTTGATTTATGTTATTTATTTCATAGTTTCACATTTAAGGTTTGATTAAGTAGAATTCGATATTTGTGAATCAAAACCTCTTAGCAATAAATTCGAATTTCTTGAGTAATTTATGAACAAAATAGTGTTAATTGAATGGTTGGATTAATTTAGACTGAGTTTAAGAACAAATTATGCCTTGTAATACTTCACCATGGTTTTCCAATTGAAGTTTGTATTATTTTTAGGATTTAAAGAGCATTTCAAAACTTTGTTTGATACTTCATTTCAGCCTTCACTAGACTTGTACTTCATATGATATTTTGCCAGATTCATTATTTTGTTTTCAGATCTGTTAATATAGTAACTTCAACACATTGTGATCAAGTTGGATTGATTTTCTCAAGTTTAAGAGTTAAATAAATTTTGAAATTGGTTTATGTTACATTTTGGTACCAAATTTTTGCACCAAAACAGGTACTAGGTCCTAGTACCAAAAAACCAGTAGCTTATAGTTTAGGATTTTGTAGTTAATTAGACCTTTAAGTTATAGTAGTCCAGTAGAAAAATAGGCCATTAGAAGTGTACCTAGACCGGTGTTATGTTGTAACTCAAAGTTTCGATCCCTTGTTGATAATTTAATGAAGAGTGATTGATTAAACAATTAAAACACCTAACATTTTTGGCGTTGTTGCCATGGAGTTGCAAACGGTCTAGGTGATATTTTGCTTTGGTAAGATAAGTCTTTAGTAGATCAATGTTTGTGGTAGCATATTTGCGGGGATAACTTAGGGGCAAAGATAAAATGATAAGACGAGAGGTAATAACCCGCGCATCCACTTTGGTGGGGTTGCTCCAAAGCCTTGTTGTTTCCTTATTTTTCTGTGCAAGTGTGTTTTCCTTTAAATTGATTCATGAAAAGAAGAGAAGCCTAACTTGTGAACATATAACTTGGTGACAATAGGGTCCTAGTAGCACAATGGCACTTCAAGTATATGATTGGTTTGCTTGTATTTTCTTTAAGTCTAGGATTTCTTCAATTATTTTTAAGGTACTATAAGAACCCCCCTACACTAATCCATGTCTGAAATAATGCTCAAGGATGATCAAAATTCTAAAAGAACTCTCTCAAATCCTAGCAGCAGTTGGGATCTCTGCTTATCAGGAAGAACAAATCTTGGTAGAAGTAAAGAACTTATATACATCCCCAGAAGTGATAGAAGAACAACAACTCCATAAACCACATCCACAATAAGATCTTCACCCTTGCAAACTTGTCAAGGAAACTAAAGAAACTAAAGAATTTTTGGCATCCTTATCTGTGGCTCCTCTAAGCACACAAGAGAAAAATCATCTAATAATAAAATATTTGCATGGCATGATAATGGAGGAAATGCTAAGTGAGCCAAATAAGGAGGTAAACAAAGAGCATTTTGATTTTGTTGAAAGTTGGTTTCAAGCAACTATAAGACCATACCACTCCTTCATTCTTCATTACTTCTTAACAATGTAAATTATCAAATGGGAATTGTACCGAGTACCCATTTTTTTGAGGTAGCAAAAAATCATTCAAATTTGAAAAGTGTTGATTCAAAATACACCTTTATTTTTGGAGCATATTATTGACACTTTAAATTTTCTTCTATATTAAGTACGAACTTTTTTTTTTAAATGTTAGTGATTTTCATGTTGATTTTGAAAAGTGTTGATGCAACATCAACCCCCTTTTTTAGAGGGCTTATTTTTGACACTTAAAATTTTCTAATGTATTAAGTGTGAATAATTTTTTTTTAGATGTTAGTGATTTTCATGCAGATTTTGAAAAACATAAACATTTTTAAGACATATTTTTGACACTTTAAATTTCCTTATGTCCTAAGTATGCACATTTTTTTTTAAATGTTGATTATTTAACCATTTTTCAAGTTTTCTTATTCTTCTTCTTGTTTTTCGTCCTAAGATGTTTGTTTTTTAATGGCTTTCCAACCAAGTGTTTTTTGTTTTTCTTTGAAATGTTTCTTTATGACGATTTTTTTTAAAGTTAAAAAAATAATAATAATGTTAATATTTTGAGGTTAGGATTTTTTATGTATTTATATATCATTAATTAATACTTCAATAAACATAAAATAATT
>APFE030046240.1:11895-42262 GCA_000404065.3 Pinus taeda | reverse complement strand
ATAAAAGAGGGGTAGTTATTTTTATTTATTTATATGCAACAATGAGACAAAACAAGGAAGAGGTTCAAAAAAAAAATTTATAAAGAAATGGCATCTAATTCTTACTAATTTTCTATCTGTCGTCAAATTTTGATTCGTATTGTTTAACTTGGTTTTTTGCTTGTATATATGAATTTAATACCCTCAAAAACTCTTGGGGAACTTCGATTGTTAGTTCACCTGTCAAACTTGTGATTTTAGTCAATCTCTGCCAGATTCTAGACAAATTAGATTGAAAAATAAAAGGAGAAACTTTACAAAAAGTCGCACTTAAAGACTACTCGACAAAAAAAAAACTAATAAAGTAAGAAAAATCTCGTACAATATAAGCATAACAATAAATGCAAAATAAACTTAAAAGATAATGCAAAATTAATATTATCACTGATAACATTAATAAAGGTTAAATATTATTATTATTAGAAATAAAATCAATAGTAAATTAATGATAATAATGTAAAATTCAATGATATATTATGATATAATAATATAATAATAATAAATAGTCCATAACATTACAAAAGTTAATTGGCGATTGCCTTGGTACGAAGTATTATGTAAACCATGAAATCAAAGGTTCAAATCCCTTGTGGGTCAAGCCAACAGGAAAAAAACAATAAGAAAAAAACAACCCACGAGGTTTTGAATAGATGTTGATTCAATGTACTATTAAGGAACTTCTTGATATTAGGGTTATTGGTTCAAAAACTTTAGGTAGTCTACTCATTTAATACATACACACACAAAAATGACAACACCAACAACAATATAATAAGAAAAATAACTTATAAAAACAGAAGAGAAGGCCAACAAATTTTAACATCGGGCCTAATGAAAGAGAAATAAAAAGAATGGAACAAGAAGGGCAAGGATGAAATAATATCATAAATGACAAGGGAACCAAGGTGGAAGGAAGAAGCTAAAGGAAATAGAGAGTTAGGAGAAAGAAATGTTATTCAAAGTCACATCTTGATGTTAACGTAGAAACCCAATTCCTACTGATCAACCAACTATCATTCCTATTAAGGTTATTGGTGTGTTTTTCTATTTCAATTGCTTCCCTAAATTTTATATGATGGTAGTGATCCACTTTGGTTAGAATACTAGTGTATGAAATCAAATGTGGTGTTTTGTCTTCTTATAGTGTTTTTTCAAAGCAAAAGAATGATGCTAGTTATGCTTGAGATTCGTTTAGTGCTCTTGAATCCTAATCTCAATAGAATGATCAATTCAACCAACATAAGTCTCACCACATGAGTGAGGGATCATGTATATGTCTTTATGATTAGTAAGGTTAGTAGGGTCCTTTACAGATTTGAAAGAGCTTTGAATATTGTTAGGGGATTTGAAAGTTTCCATAATGTTCTTCTTCCTCGAAATTTGGATAAGATTGTCTATAGTGCCTTGTATGTAGGAAATGGAAACTTTGGGAACCTCACTATTGATGTCCTTCTTTTCTCTTAGTCCTTTAATAACATTATCAAATACCTTAATTCCTTAATGTTTCTTTTAGTCATTATTCTTGAAAATCGCAAGGAGATGGGCTTTTTCAACTTCCAAATGATCTTCATCAAATATTCTTAAGACTTTGGTGGCTAGAGTGTTCAGAACCCCAGGTTTCCAAGTAGGATAAATGAAAAATTTGGGAACCTCACTATTGATGTCCTTCTTTTCTCTTAGTCCTTTAATAGCATTATCAAAGACCTTAATTCCTTAACGTTTCTTATAGTCATTATTCTTGAAAATCGCAAGGAGATGGGCTTTTTCAACTTCCAAATGATCTTCATCAAAGATTCTTAAGACTTTGGTGGCTAGAGTGTTCAGAACCCCAGGTTTCCAAGTAGGATGATGGTGGGATTTGGCATGGAGATAATGTTCCATGTGGGGCTTCCTTCTATACACCTGGTGCACTATGGAACCATATTGTTTTCTAGTAACAAGAACATCTAAAAGTAGAAGGTTACTATTGACCTCAACTTCCATGTGAATTTGATGTATTTAGACTAATGATTGAGGTGTTGCTTAAATATTTCCAATTTCTCATGACCATGGGACCAAATGATAAAAGTATGATACATGAATCTAATCCAAATCCTTGGTTGTAAAGGAGTAGAGGTAAGGCCTCTTCTTTCAAGATCCTCCATAAACAAATTTGCTACAATATGAGAGATTAGGGAACTTATAACAACACCACATGTTTGTTCATAATTCTCCTGTGAAACTAAAAGATGTAGGTTTTAAACAAATCTCAACCAACTTAGTGGTATCTTAGTCAATGATCTTATTGATAACCTTCATAACACCATCAATAGAAATTTTCACAAAGAGAAAAACAACATAAAAATTTACCAGAATGTCATTATGGTCCAATTTGCATTCCTTGATTTATTAATGAAAAGGTGGATTCCTTAACAAAGGATTTGGTTTTACCAACTAGGGGTTTTATTTTACGACCAAGTGTTTGGTTAGTTGGTAAGTGGGCCCACCAATAACATGAACAACTCGATTTGATGGAGTTGGAGATGCCCTTAAAAATATCTCTCAAGGGATTTATGTTCATATTTTCTTCACTAGGCTCTAAAAAGTGGATGGAACATTGCAAAGGTCAAATGGAATCACCAAGAACTCGTAGTGGCCTTCATATGTGTGGAAATAAATTTGAGGAATATCAACTTCTCAAGTTGGGTGTGACTTTGGAGTGGAAAATTGATATTTGACTGTAAATTTGTTAAGAGCTTGAAAGCATGGAAAATGTGATTAATGTCTTATTTCTTAAGGACCATAACTACTAAATAGGAATAGGGTTGGACTTGGGATGAATCACAGTTTCTACCCACAACTCCTAGACGATCTTTTTTATTTCATTTTTCTAAGCAAATGGATTGTGATGTGTGTGCGCATTGGGTGGTTGGCTACCTAATACCAATGGGATATAATGAGCATGCTAATGACATGAGGGTGGGCATCCTTGGAGAAGTTTGAAGACCTACTAATCTCTATCCATAACTAACTACAAGATAGAATGAACAAATTGTGAACCATCCTCAAAGTCTTGAATAACATGGAATTGTGTAATAATGTTGAATGGCCCTTCTTCAAGAAATCTTCATATATGGTGGGAACTAACTATTTCCAAATTGTTTTCTTTAAGTCACTATGAGTGTATCAATGCCCATCCTTGTTTAAATTCTTGTATAATTCCAAGAGTTCCATGGTGATTGCAACTAATGTTCGCAACCATTTGACAACCCAAACTATAACATGTCTATATGTTTCCATGAAAAACACACAAGTTGTTAGGAAATAATCACCCATTTGGTGTTTCACATTTTCACACTTGTTGCCACATTTCATGGGTCCCTCAATTCTAACCATTATCTGGAAATTGTTAACAACATGGATATAATAAAGCATTCTTTTTTGCAATGTGATGATGAATAAAATTATGGGTACTACCATTGTCTATTAAGTCAACAATGTTCTTATTCTTGATATAGACAACTAGATTTAATGTTTGAGGAGATGAAATATTGGTCAAGTGAAGGAGATTTTGGGTTCTTTAGAATGCTAAGTTGGACTAGGAGTGCCTTCTAATGGAGGTGTGATTTTATCTAAGGCCACCTCATCAATTTCATTGTCATAATTGTCCTTAGAAATTGTTGTAAATAATTTTGTTCCTTCCATTTATTCTATGGAAAATATTTTTCATCATATTTATAAAAGAGATCCTTAAGATGATGATCCACCATTTCATCGTATGTCAACACGCGAACTTGAAGGGGTGGAGCAGGTTGTTTGGGAGACACAGTATTGTTGAAGAGGCACAAAACAAAAATGGTTTGACATTTAGACTAGGCATAGAACATTACTTGTGAATGCCTAGCTACTTGAGAGGCCTCCAACCAAGTAATGGGCCAATTCATCTTAACGTGGGCTTTTATATCCTCTTAAGACCACTAAGAAAAAATTGTTTGGAAAAATCATTCGTAGAATTTTATGTTGCTTAAAAGTATCAATATGTTCTTCAATGATGTCCATCTTATGCAATTTGATAAGTTGTCCCACAAAATTGGTATCCCTTACAAAGTGAGAAAAAAGGGACTTCACAAATTGTTGTAGGTGATGTATTCTTGAGAGGTTTTCTTATGCCATTTCAATAACCACCAATATTTTCGATCTAGATGGACAACTATAATTCAAAGTTTTAATAAGTCATCCTTTATATGATTTAGGGGTAAATAGTGTTGCATTTGGTCAACCCATACTATCAAATTTGATCTTATTTAGATTACCCTTAGGTAAGTGGTACAACATATTAGGAGAAAAGTTGGAAAATGGTTCTTGTGGCTAGAGCCACCACCACTAATTTTTTCATCAGCAACATGCTTACCCTTGCCAGACCCTTCACTTGAGAAAAAATCCTCATCATATTCCTTACACTCAAGTTGCTAAATTTAATCAAAATAGAGAGAGAGTTACCCATTGACCATAATCATGTTGTTTTGAATTTGGTCCACTTTCTAAGTGAGGTTTTGAGTTTGGTCCACTTTCTAAGTAAGTATTTAAACTACTTGCTTGATGCCTTCCATGGTTTTCATGTTTCAAACATGGGTTATGGGACCACGAGTACTAACCAAAGGGGTACCCAAAGGATCTTTCAGTGCAATCAATGTTGCAAGATGAATCTTTTGAGATAGGCCACAAACAATGGTACTATCAAGTCCATAGGAAAAAGGTTATTTGAGAGTTATACCATTGTAATCAATGTTGCACAAGGAGTCTTTTGAGATAAATCATTTTTTTAATCTAGTATGAGTATTACTAGACGAAATTTGCAAATTCTTTATATTCCAAGTTTTATTGTTTTGCTTTATATTCTTTTGTTTTCTCATTATTTTTCTTAATTTTTCATTTTGCAAAGCTTAGGGTTTGTAGGGTTTTAACGAAAAAGGAATGTTACTTCTATCCATGGCTATTTTTGAGTGTTTTCACCATACCTTAACCATACTACTAAATTCCTTGGTATATGAATGTGATAGCCTTTAGTGTTGTTATGAGTGTACTATAGTAATATAATTGATGAGAGACTTATGTAAGACTGTTTTCAAGTGCTCTCAAGGGGCATTTGAAATTGAAGATACATGGAAGATCAAATCAATAGGAAAATTTTGTTTGATGGAATACTATTTGATGCGTACCAACCGAGGTGTACAAGGGTGTCCAACTAGGTGACTCCACTTGTATTTCTTGGTATCTATGCTTCTCAACCACAATTTTACCCTTTAAATGATGGATCCTCATGTACATATATAAACATATGTATATATACAAATGTGTATATATATGTGTGTGTGTGTGTAGAAGGAAAATAAAACACAATCACATTATTGAAACAATAATAATAAGCAAGCCTTTATTGATATTAAGAATAAAAAACAATGTTTGCTTGTCTATTCAAGGGGAAACCTCCAATTAAATAGTGCTCCATTATAATGTCAATCACTTAGCACCAAATTACATAGTTTCTACTACTATAAATAGTTTCTTACTAAAAACCTAAACACCTAGTGCCCCTTCATTGACGAGGCTACAATAAATAACTAGTGGGCCTTCTTTGATGAGACTAAAATAACTAACTGGTGGGCCTTCTTTGAAGAGTCCACCTTACATTTATTGATTACACATTTTAACTACCTAATGGACCACAATAAATTAAACAACAACCAATTTCTTAATCGAGGGAGTTAGGGGCATTATAAAATTTAAAGTTTTTTTAATATTTATTTATATATATGTATGGTATTTTACTGAACGTGTTCTTTAGAGTGAAGGTATGTTCTTCACAATTTTTATGCTTCTAAGATAGAGAACATCCAGGGAAACATTTTTCCACATCTCTTTTTTGAAAAAATTAAGGAAACACAGGGGGAATGTCCTCTACTTGGGGGCATCCCCATGAATTTTTCCTAACAACAATAATTTATAAGTGCTCGATATTTGACCCTAAGACCCTATTAATGTTATGCAATTAATGGTAATATTCATTTTCATCCTTTTACTTCCATTTTTAACATTACTAATAATTGTTTTAGGATGTTTGAGATTGATTTCAACCTCATTAGATTTCATATGGAGAAAGTAGAATTTTAGATCCCACTCAAAATCTAGAAGACTTAACAATTTTTACGATTTCAAGATTGGAGGATTGCAACATTTCCACTAGATTCTATCATGTATGGGAGTACGAAACTAGCATTTAATCAAGAGCATCTAGCCTTGTATGTACCTCGATGTTGGTGGCATTGAGTATTGAACTCCTCCGGCATGACCCTAGTAAAAATGTACCCATCACTCAAACAAAATCTTAATTTGACATGTTAAGCTTTTTCTATCTTATTTTAATGCTTCAAGGGTCAAATTGATGATAAGGATCCCAATATAGGCAATGATTTGATGGTAGGTATGTATTTGTTGTAGCATGATTTTTTTGAGATTACATAGGCCATCTAGAGCCTCTTTGTTGATGTATTTTTGGTTGAAACATAGATTGTACTCATTGTTGTTTTGGGTATATGCACACTTACATTTGATATATATTAGAAACTTTGCTTATTTGTGTATAATGGTTTGGATTCATATGGATGCACATGAATATTTATGTATTTTTTCAAAAGTTGAATATTTATGTATTTTTTTGTCGACTGATGTTGTTGTTGTTGCTATTTTTTTTCTTCAGTTCCTGGTTTTGAGGTCGATTTATCTGGTTATGATAACAGTTGTTCATTGTCCATTGTCCATTTTCAGTTTTAACTTTCCATTCTTGACTCTAGATATTGATGACCTCAAATCGAGTCTTTAACTCGCCACACTTTATTGCTTTTGAGTTTGAGTAATTTCAACTTACTATTCTAGTCTTTAGGCTTTAATATCCATTATTTTTCTTAGTACTAATCAAATTCTAGAATATTAAATGATGAATTTAAATCAATGTCAATTTTAGAATGATGAATGATGAGTTCAAGTCAATATAGGTTCTAGAATAACGAATTATGAATTTAAATCAATATGTACAATATTTTATTATTTCTATTTCATTAAATCATTTATGATGTATCCATCTATATATTTCATTTATGATATATCCTCCTTAAATTCCCTAAAAATTTGTTAGGGTGCTCCTCACATGTTCTTTGTGCATTTTTCTATTCCCACATTCCCATCTCGAAAACTTAGTGTGTATAATATATATAATATATATCAAACCAAACATATATATATTAATAAAATAAATAAACTTTATATTAAATTTTAAAAATGCGTACAACTCTTTTGTATTAAGTTATATATCAAAATAACCTTAATGAGTAGCTCAATTAGTTGAAGCTCGTTATCAAATCAACCTAACCCTATAACCCTATAATTATTATAATGTCAACATCACATCTTGCAATCACATAAAAAGGCTAAAAATTATTTTAAAGTCAGGTATCAAAATACATTTAGATATAATGTAAACATCACATCTTCAAATCACATTAAAAGGCTGTTAATTATTTTAAAGTAAAGTCTCAAAATACATAGTTGTATAAGATCAAGTGTAAAATATTACTCACCCTTGTATTTCCTTATCAAGGAAACGAAGCTATTTGTTATTTGATTTTGTTGAAATGGATTGAAGCAAAATATGATTGTAAAAAGCGCCAAACAATGATGAACATATTTAAAATCAGAACCTGTGTCCCTGCAAAACCTAAAATAATCACCCGATTGTGACATCCCTTATGCATTTGTACATATGCGTTAGGTGTTGACCAATTGGTTTTGTCGTTCTGCATTTGATTGGTTTCTGCCCAAGTCATTGTTCACAGACGAGGGAGATCTGGGAAACCTCTATGGTCCCTTCTGTAAAAATTAAAATTAAACCTCCCACTCTATAGTGTGACAGTGTATTTAAGTAAAATTAAAATAAAATTCAAACCCTAGTGTTTGGTATACCTGCCTCTATATGTGCTGTCATGAAATTCAAAACCATATTAAATCAAGTTGTTCTTCAGCGAAGTACCATCATCATTGGTTTTGTCATCATTACCCAAGTGTAATTTTACTAACATCAATGCCATTACTTAAATAATGTGCCATGCCATTATCCATACGTTTCCTTTTATACACACATGTACTGTTCACCGGGTCCTAGTTGGGTTTCTTCATGTGGAGGCGAGCAAAAAATTAATGAGAAGAGTATTGATTCTTCCTTCCTCTGGGGAAGAATACGAATACTTAAATGTCTCCCTGCCCCTACTCCAAGGAAAGGAAGAAAACCGAAATGAATGCAGTACAAGGAGTTGGTTGGGGAGACCAGTGTTCTGTCAGTGCCAGTGTATGTATCAACCCTGCCACAGAAGTAAATAGATAGACCGATGCATATAACAAGGGAAAGCTGAACCCTGTGAAGTGTCCCTGCAGTCTGACCTGTGTTTTTCCTGTTGGTGAAAAAAATGGCATTAATTTCAGCTGACTTTCTTTACTCATTTGAGACTCACACGCACATGCTTTCGACTGCAATCATGATGTGAATCTCTATGTTGGCGTGTTGGGTGTAGACAGCATTGGTGCTTTTCCAACGAGGAGAGGACTCCTTTTCTCTCAGCTTTGAATCCATGACCGACAGCCTGCTCTATCCAAAATGCAAGCAAACCCTACCAGTGACACCAACCACCAATGCCTGCAAACATGGGCCTAATGATCATCTTATTAATACATTCATACCTGTTCTGAGCTCTGGAAACAGATCATGGCCTCTCGTTGCCACATTCATACTTGTAGGCCTGAAAACATTAGCAATAGAGGCCTATACAATCGGTAAAGTGCGAAGAGTTAACAGGTCTCAGGAACTTCAGCCAATACGTTTTGATTAGGTTCCATTCCCACCCGTTGTTAGATGACCTTGAGGTAGCCATGAGGTTACTTAGAGATAGGGATTAAACTTATGGTACCAGGAGATCATTAGCCATGTGTACAAATTTGAGCTCAAATCCACTCTTCGTTGAAATGTGATTCCTTGGTAACTCGTAAGAGTTTGTCTTAACTACACCAGGTTCTATTTTCAGCCTTTTTGGTGCCTGCAGTAATCTCATCTACCTAGTTTGGTGCTTGCACCTCTTTCAAATCCCAGAGATACGCCCCAGGAGTTTCGATCTAGCTTGGGAAAAAAATTGGATGTTTTCTATCAAAAACAAATAGAGATATATTCAAACAGTTAGAGGAAAATGGAAGCGTGGCTAATTGGGCTCATAGCAGCCACTTCTCTAATTGCACTGGCTCTTCTCTTCTTATTTATTATTCGTACATCTGTGTTGGTAGCTAAGCACATACTATCCATTTCAGAGAGCAGACCAGCAAAACTAAACAGTGGTCTTAGAGGTGAGCTAGCCTTTCATCTGTTCTATCCTGCATACTACATTAGAAACTGAGATAGCCTGTGCCAGGCAGTGTGAGCTTCAATAACCATGTTAGGTTTTAAAGATAACATAATGAGGGCTTTATGATTCATCTATTTTCTGTTTTGTGCTCTGAAATGCAGATAGAAAGGAATATACATTGAAGGAGATTGAACAATACAGTGAAGGCTTCAGTAACAAAATAGGAGAAGGAACAACCAATGACGTGTTTAAAGGAATTTTACCAGATCACATGGAAGTGGCAATCAAAGTGCCGAAAAGAGATGTAGCTCACAGTTCTGATGTTGAAGCACGCTCCCGCTTTCAGGCACCCATACTCCATTTATCTCTGTTGTGTTTTTATTTTTTCTTTTTATGTAATACTAGATGATTTGTCAGACTTTATATTGTTGACTAAACTGAGTAGTGAATGAGATGAATAAATTTATGGTAAATATTTTTCTTAGTTGTCAGTGTACAGTCCGTGATATGGGATCTTCATATTGTGGTGTTTTGGCCGTGATATACAAACATCTTATATTAAATGGTGCAAGAGTTCAGACTTTAGAATGTTCTTATTAATACCACTTAAAAATAATGCATTTTAGTACTGCGTTGGGAATATCTCTCTCCCTCAGCTGCACATATGGCAGGTTCCTTACCAGGTCAGGAGTTCCATTCAAATGCATGTCTGTAGAACTCCTTTCCGACTAAGCTGGTGTGATCCTTCGTGAGGAATGGCAGAGAAATTAGTATATCTAGCAGGCCATTGCAGGCATTCATCCACACTGCACAGACCTATATATTTATTTGATCTCGTTACTCTATGGGGGAGCCATTGTCTATATTTAGCATATTTAATGTCTGTTTTGTTCTTTTGGGTAACTTGGAACACCACATAGGCAGCTTACCTTTTTGGAAAACCTGCCCATTCACTACCAGGACTAACAAAATTAGGGCCTGCTAATCCTAAAATATATTCAGCCCTTTCTAAATTTAAGCATGCACAACTGCAGGTGGAGTGACTTACATTGCCAAATAGATGATGGATTGCTTTTAACTGTTTGATCCATTGTTCATACTTTTTCAAAATATATATTTGCAGAGAAGGGAAAATTTTGTAAACTACTTGTACAAACTATATATAATCTAATTCTCAGCTAAATAAGAGGCGAAGCATGTGTTTAGAACTTGAACATTCCCTCAAGGCTCTGTTTCATTCTTCATAATACATATATGCCACAATTTTATGGATTCAAAGGTTCTACTTCTGTACATAGGAAATAGCTTATTCCTGAACGCTTCTATGCTTTGGAACCTTGTGCAGTTAGAGTTGTTGTCACGTATTCGTCATCAGCATCTGGTGAACCTAATAGGATATTGTGAGGATGGTTGCTGCAGGTAAGAAATGCTACCTTTCAAATCCTATTAACTTGAGTTTCTGTGGCTTTGTTCTCGTAGGGGAACTGGAAGATGACTTTATTCTTTTTTGATCTGCAGAACGCTCATCTTCCAGTATGCTCCAAATGGAACTCTCTTCGAGAACTTACATGGTGTGCAACTTGGATATGTGCATATATAATCCTCTTTGTAATTCGGGGTTAGTTTATGCAAATTACTATGCAAAGATTTATGCTCAACAGTTACAAATACTTCGGTTCAGTTATCCTACTTATTTCTAGTTATCATATGTACAGGATATGAACATCTCACTTGGAAACAGAGGATGAGAATTATCATTGGAATAGCATATGGACTGGCATACCTACACCATTCATGTGATCCTCCAGTTATCCATGGGGATCTTCGTTCATGCAATATTCTTCTTACGGAAGATTACGCTGCAAAGGTGATTTAAATACATGTTTCAACCTGTTTTGGTTTCTAATTTGTCCCTTATTTTGCAGTGTCTGTTTTCCAGTCTTCTTGTATATTTTATTTTATTTTATGGAGTTCTTGGAGTACCATAGTCTGTCATGGGATTTTTACCATTTAATAACATGTTTTTAGCTCTGTATATTCTTCTTGTGGACTACCAGCTGTAATATAAGCTATATATTTTTAGAGTTTCCATTGCATTGTCATTCAAAATTAATCTTAGAGAGGGAGTAATGATTTTAGGTTTAACAATCTTTCATCCTTGTTCCCGTTCACTTTGCTGTGTTTCTTCTCATGCATATTGTTTATACAGATAAATGGCATTGGGAAGGTGCCAGTATTAGCAAGTTCAGAGCTGGCTCCAGTTAGAAGAACAGGAGCCTCTGTAGATCCAGAAACTGTTCACAATGGTGTGTATAGTCGTGCAGGGGATGTGTATTCTTTTGGTATACTCCTGTTGGAAATTGTATCAGGAAGGCTACCATATAATGAGAAAACAGGCACACTAGTTGAATGGGTATGGAAATTCTCTTTTAACTCATATTTTCTGTTAAACTGGAACATCTGAATGGTTATAAGAGTGAAATCCCTACAAGTGCTAATGATGAAAAGCGTATGGTGGTTGAAGCAGGCAGGGAAATTTCTGCAAAGCAAAGAGCAGATGGTGGGGCTGGTTGATCCTACACTGAACAAAGTAGACGATGCTGAACTCTGTTCAGTCTGTGAGGTTGCACGCCTATGCATTCAGAGAGATTCATCAAGCCGACCTGTCATGAGGAATGTGGTGGAAATGCTGACAATAGACCTAAAGATTGCCACAGAAGCAGCCGCACCTGCCAATAGTCCTGTCACACTGAGGGGTCTGCTGGAAATATTGTAGTATATGTTTTGTTCCATCTTTGATCTTGGTGCGCACATATGCAAGCATGGTTGTATGAGGAGCTTATTCTAGGTTGTGTTGATTTTGTACTTATGCTTTTAACAGTAAATGTCTACTGAATTTGGGATTGTCTTCCTCATATGTTTTTGTTTTGTTTGTTTTTTCACATTACCCCTCTTTGAAGAACCATAAACACACACCACTGCAAAGATATTTTGCACAACAGTATTTAACCGTACCCCGAGTGCCCCATGCATACTGTATGTTGCAGAACCTATTCATGTCAGAATGCCTTTACCACTTACTGAACCTGGGCCAACCTTTGACAGGTCACCATTTTGAAGGCTTGTAGTCCTTGGACATGTCTGAAAACCTGAAACCTATTTGCTGTATCAATTTCCCTCTGCATTGGGCAGTTTATAGCTCTGTTTTGTTTCTGCAGTTATATTTTGTTGAAATCTTGAGAACAAATTTCAACGGCTGCCCTCTTTTTATTGATTTTGAAATCTGATATTTGGCAAGTTGTATTTTGATCTTGTTTCACAAATTGTCCTTGTAGCTCGAGTTTGAGCATGTTTAAAAAAATGCTAAACGTAAATTCATTTTTCTATCTCTTTATGTGCAGTTCTGGTTATTAGTTGCCTTGTTTTGCATTCCTTGCTTTCCTTTCTGCCTTTGCCGCTAAAATAGAAATACACCTCAAAGGACCTTGTCAAGACTAATGGCAATGGATCCCAACGTACATTTATGATGCTTAATTATGAAGTATTGCCACATAGAAGGTAAAGAGGTTGCTCTGATGGTAGGGTCCAGACTACAGACTGATTCCATTCCCTTTGGGGAAGAAAAAGAATTATTTGGTCAAGATAGAAACTTGGTTAATCCTTACTGAAGGGTTGCCTTGAATGTGCATTAATTTCAAATATCTATAATTCTTCAGTGACCTAATATTTTGGAGCATCTAATATCAACAGAGACTACAAATATAAGTGTGGATAAAGGGCCGAAATGCAAGAGTCAATCACTGGACCAGATATTGCAAATTGTTTCATGGAGTTCATCATTTCTAACGTGGCTTCTGGTAAATTTGTACATCGTCATCAGGCATGCTCCTCAATAGGAGACAAGCTGGCCTTTCTATAGTTGTTTCGTTCATGTGAACTTGTGAAGCTTGCATATCCATCTCAATGAGAACATCTCTATGTTAGCATGGCTACTTGGGTTAAGCAAGTTATGGAGATTCATATGGAACGATAGATTAAAGGTGAATATAAATATTGGCTTGCTTTAGCCTGTTAAATGCCTTTGTTTGGCAGTTGATCTTATTTTCCAAGTCACAAATCAACTGAAGTCACTCTCCATTTGAATAATGTACTCTTACTGGATATGGAATTTGATGCATCAGTTGTGGACTCATAAATTCATATTGTCGTTTCTGTGTCTCGTTTTGACTATATGACAAAACTCATATTAGTCATGTCTTGGTTCTCGTAGTCATATTGTGACGATACTTTGGAAGATTGCTCCAACGTATTTATATCTAAATTGAAGGGAAATGTTGATGGAAGGAATTCACAAAGAGATCATGCATATGCTTAACATGGAAAGGAAATGATTATTTTGAGAGCAAGAAACCAAACCAAATTATGAATATCCAAGGGTTCATTTTAATTATACTTCAAGCTGTAATAAAGGGAAACACCCAATGTTCACTCTTGCATCACTACACAGTCAAATTCGCACAAATGTAGGGGACCAAATCAAATAATTGATATGATATTGATGATTCGGCCCTTTGGATTTATTAATAAGTTTTAAATAATATAGTAATATAAACATTTTATATTTATTTATAACAAAAATCCATGACCATCAAACTTTGATTCACTAATTGTTTATTAAGGTTTCATTTATGTTTGGTTAATTCCATTTAAACATCCATATTAATAAGGATGTAGTTAGGTATTGATTGGTAAATTATTTTGGATATATCAACTTATTAAATTTTTATAACAATTTTAAATATATATATATATATATATATAACAATTTTAAATATATAATATATATATATATTATATTGTTTTTTTCATATTTTGGTTTAAATTTCAAATATAACATTACTAGCTTAGTGCACAAGATAATAAAATAACTTGAAATTGAAACCGAAAGAAAGTAAATAACAAACCAACCATGCAATGAATGAATACAAAAGTGTACCGTAAGAAAATCTAATATTTGAAAAACTCAATTAGAAGCTGGCATTTATGCTTCTCTCTTTTCTTCTCATTTGTGAAACACAAATACATAAAATTTGCACTCCCTATGTAATTGCCATGGACATTATGCCTTGAATGCATTAGAATGTGTTTTACTTTTGTGTAGTGGCTTGGTTTAGTTTTGTACTTAGTGCCATACATGATCACAACAACATTTGTGGGGAACTTACACCTGTAATAATATGGTCTCACTAAACTTTTATCATTTTACACATTTGCAAATGGAGATAGTTTAAGGAGTTATTTGATAGTGACCTCCTTTCAAGTAATGATGACCTACACTCATATGCCATTCTTATCCACTAATTTTTGATATGTTGATGATCGTATTATCAATGTTTGTGGATTGGTTGATCTCCACCCATGATTATGTCTTTTGCTCAATGATCCAATTTCTTTTTAATTACTATAAATTGAGGCAATTCACTATGGATCAAAGAGAGTAGAGGAATGACTTATTTTGTTAGTAATTAGCTTGGACTTTATGGGTTCTTAGGATAGATCATCCATATAAATCCATAGATGTGTGGTCTAGCTATTTTAACTAGGAGATTTGTATAAAGAATAGAAGGTCTTGCTTCCTTGGATGTTTCCCCACCTTAGGGTTTTACTAAATAATTATTTTTAGAAAGCCTAGCTTTTGTGGATGTTCCTTACCTTCATGTTTTACTACATAAAGTTTGTTGGAAAATGTAACTAGGTCCGATCTTCATAATGACCTTTGTACTTGTAACAACCCTGGTGAAAATTCCATGTAATAAAAATTAATAAAGGAAAAAATAATCACGGTTTATGAGACATTTATTCCAAGTTGAATGTCGGGCAAAACATCTTAGTGGGTGTTCATTTCAATTTATTATGGCTAAGGAAATTGGCAAAGACAATGAGTAAGGTTTTGAAAGACAAAATGACATTTTTGGCACGTTTATTTATGAAAATAATGGAGATTAGGAGAAAAGAAATGTGAAAGGTCACAGGTTGCATGTGAGGAGGAAAATGAAAGAAAATAATAGAAAATGAAGAAAATGGAGGCTTAATTAATAAAAAAGCTTCTAAGGATTAGTTTGTAACCTTTTTTCAGTTCAATTTTGGAGCTCTCTTGTTACTCTCTGTCTCTTTCTTGGACACTTTGTGTTTTTTTGGAGCACTTTGGCATTAGATTAAGAAAGATAAAGAAGACAAGAGGAAGCATAGATCAAACAAGGAAGAGCAAGATCAAGCAGCTACAATAATATTTTGTGCAGGTATCGATTTGCATATTTATTTGAAAGATATAGATTTGGCATGCATAGTATTGCATGTGGTTCTTTCGCTATTATGGCATGGGTTTTGCCAAGTGTGGCAGTGTTTTCAACCTAGTCTTGCCATTTCTGAAAAACCATGGTGTGATGGGGTATCATGTTTTGGTTGAGTTGGATTGTTGGATGGCTTCGAAACTGAGGGAGGTGGATCTCTGAATAATAAAGCACATAGCTTAGTGGTCCTTGAACTGGACTATGGATCACAGTAAAATCACTGACCTAGTAACCCCAGAGCCAGACTGTGGGTTGCTGTAAAGTCAAGATTTTGTTGCCTCGGTGGGCATATGAATCCTTGCATGTGAATGACATGATATACGGTAAATCCAAGAGGTGGATTGTTCTCCGTTGGGTCTAGTAATCTCGGGTTGGGATATGTGGTAAAACCTAGAGAGTGAGTCTCGGTTGAGGGCCTATATATCCGGTGTGGATTACGGTAAAGCCTGAGAGACTAGGAGACAGGAAAATTCCTCAAGGTGTAGGTGGAGAAATTCAGTGGGATCCATGCTTGTTTGGCTTAGTGATGGGGTGGAGATCATGGTAAAACTTGTTATTACATGTTCATTGTGTTGGCCTAGTGACCTGGAATGGATTACAGTAAAGCTTGGTTTTTATTGATGAGGGTGAGGTGGTTTACCCTCGGAATGCCCTAGTTGGTTCTTTTGGTTTGAGTCCCAAATTCATGCTTGGAATATGGCAAGGGGGTGAATGTTTGAAGATAAATTTGGCTCAATCATTTTACGGTTGGGTGGAATGTGGTAGTCTCATCTTGGGTTTGGATTTTGCATAATCAACATGAGGTTATTTCTCCTTGTATTTCTATGAGTATTATACTGGTTTATATGTGGATCATATGGTTGTGATTTCATTGGTATTTATGTTGCTATTATGTTGGTTATGTATGTGTTTTATGATATAAACTATGTATGACTCTCATCATGTTTTTACTTGTAAATGAATGGAAATGTATCTATGACCTAATAGATGATAATGTAGCAAATGATATGAGGAAACAATGGTTCTTAGATCTTCTTAGATAAATATGTGATCCCTATCCTTAAATTTGTTGTTTACACTTGTCCATTACATATTTGCCATATGTTTGACGAAATGTCTGTCATGGCTAGTAGGGGTCTGGTTAAAGGCTTGTTCAAGTGTTTACTTTTGCATCATTGTTCCCATGTTATCTTATTATTATGAAGGTGTCATTCAATTTTGGTCAATGACCTTGGCTCTAGGCTTGAAAAAGTGGCTCAAATCCCGGGGACACTGGTACAACACTAAGCAAAATAGTCCCTGGCTGTTGGAATGCATTGTCATGAGAGCATCCAGAGCCTCTTGGATGTTGGAAAGCCTATAGCATGAGAGCATTTAGAGGTCAAGTGGTCAAATACTTCAGTGGGACCCAAGGGTTAGCTACCTGATTGGTTAGAATGATTCCTAGGAGTCATGGAAATGATGTGGAAGGTCTGTATGTTGTGTTTCCGTCGATTCCATTTCCTTAAGGTCATTTAGGAGGTTGAATCCAATCATAGTAGCCTCTCGTCACATGTTTACCCTTGTTGGACTATGACTTGGTTAGATGTGGGAGGAGGGTGTTACACAGTGGTATCAGAGCATGGTTCACCCGTCGGATTGGATGGACGGTGTGTTGGTCATGCATTCATGTTGCTTGCATGTGTGATTAATCATCCTTGTGGTCTATGTGCTTGTTGCATATGCATGGTCTCAGTCATGGTTGTAGTGATGTCGCCATGTGGAAGAAGATGTTGTTGTTATGAAGTATGTCATCATGAGCGTATGATTGGTTACATGTTGTTTATGATTGCTTTTTTTTAGTGTACGTCGATATGGTTGTTATTGTCATGCATAAGGTCATGGTATGTGTAGTTGATATGGTGATGCATTGATGACTAAACTCTAGCTACACTGAAGATTATATGGTTATGTGCTTATGTATTATATGTTTATATGATGTTATGATTATGTTTATACATGTATTACACTTATTTGATGATCTTGCAGATGATATATCCTTCCCAAATTTTGCTAAGGTAGGTTGGTTTATTGTGATTTGGTTTAGTTGGCATAGTATGCCTTGTAGAAGAAAGATCAAAATGATTAGCAAGATGGTAGACCACAAAGACTCTCTCTATGAGTCAGATGAGTAGCGTGGTGTTGGGCACTATTCTAATTTGACAAACACGTTGAGAAGCTTGAAGGAAGAAATAAGGAGTTGTAAGACAAATAATGGTAGGATCATATAGGCACAAGAGAAACAAACAGAGGTTAATGTAATGCTTCTTCAAAGTTTGTCAGAATTGCAACGACAAGGGCCATTTCGAATTAGCCATGGACATGAGAACAAAACTAATGGGGCATATGATAGTAGGTTTCATGGTGGGTACAGGTCGGATAGAGATGACACTATTAGAGATGACAAGTTGTTGGATACTCTAGATAAGAGAGGTGATGGATACATGTAATATTTTAGTTCTGGTTCTAATAGTATCATGATTGTCATCGTTATCATTTTTACAAGAAGAGTGATAGGAGATACTTTCTAGATGAATTTAAGAAAGCAAAGATACCTACTTTTGATGGAGATGTGAAGAAGTCAGAAGATGCAGAGGTTTGAATACTTGGGATAAAGAAATTCTTTGATTTGCATAAGTACACAAATAATATGAAGGCCAAAAGAACTATCTTCAACCTAAGAGGTAAATAAGACATCTGGTGGGAAGATGTGAAGCGGTATAGAGACATCAAGACAAAGGAATTGAGTTAGCATGGGTTCAAGAGGATTTTCAGGAAGAAGTACTTGTCAGAAAGATACTACGACATTAAAACCAAAGAATTATACGAGTTAAAGATGGGATCAATGACAGATGAAGAGTACACGACTAAGTTTTTGGAGCCATTGAAATATGTACCATATCTTAAATATAAGAAGGCTAAAGTTCAACGATTTGTTAGTGGATTGCCATTAGAATTTAGAGATTGGATTGAGTATGATGAGCCTTGGTCACTTGAGGAAGTCATTGGGAAATTAAAGCATTGTTATGAACAGTCAAAGCGTAAGAATGAATCTTAGCAATGATGGAAAGGAAAAAACAAATGTAAAGGTGAATGGAAACATAAAAGAGCAAGGCCTTAGAATGTAGAAGAGAAAGAAAATGTGGCACCACAAAAGAGGTTCAATGCAACTACACAGGGACATGGGTCGCAACAACAACATAGAGGTGAGGGCACTGGTTGGTTGGAGTGTTGGACATGCAGAAAGGAGCACCTTATGAGAGATTGTCCACAGAATTAGGGTGGCAGGCCTTAGATATATAGTGTGCAGGAGGCACAGATTGTTGGGGATGTTGGTCAGAGCGTTCCTCGTATTTATGTAGCATTAGATAAAAAACAAACAAACCATCATACATCTATCATTGAGATGGATGGTAAACTTTGTGATCAAGTTATTTCTGTGTTGATTGACTATGGATCTAATTATATCTATGTTAGTCTTGACTTGGTGGATAAGTGTGGTGTGAGTAAGGAATTGCATGAAAAATCTTGGTTAGTGCAGTCGGCTATATGTACAAAGAAGCGATTTAATCATTGGGTAAGATCTTGTGCATTTGATTTGAATGGTATGCCTACCGCAACAATTTGAATGTATTAATGTTGGGGTCATACAAGATGTTGTTGGGCATGGATTGGTTGTATCTTCATAGTCCCAAGGTGGATTGTTATGACAAAGCAATTGAGTGTGTGGATAACAATGGGGAACCAAGAGTCTTGCAGGGAAAGAAGAAAGCCACATCAATTAGGATGGTGACAACTATGCAGGCAAAGTGCAGTTGCATGAAATGGTGTGTGTTATTTGTCATACATGTTTCTAGTGACAAAGGCAAGGAAATTGAGGATGAAGATGTTTTGAGCAGGTACCCAGTTCTACAATAGTTTCAAGATGTGTTTTCCGGGGAGATTTCAGAGTTGCCACCCCAAGGGGAAGTAGACTTTTCTATTTAGTTAGTGCCAAAGGCAGCTCTAACATCAAAAGTACCTTACATGATGAGCACACTTGAGTTGGTAGAGTTGAAGTTGCAGTTAAAGGAAATGTTGGACAAGGGATACATTAAGCCAAGTGTATCACCTTGGGCACACTAATATTGTTTGTGAAGAAGAATGATTGTACTCTCAAATTATGCATTGACTACAAGCAATTGAACAAAGTTACCATCAAGAATAAGTATCCGTTACCGAGGATTAATGACTTGTGCGATTAGTTGAAGAGAGCAGTAGTTTTCTCAAATATCAATATGAGATTTGGATACCACCAGGTATGCATCAAAGAGGAGGACATTTACAAGACAACTTTCCGGACCAGTTATGAGTATTATGAGTTTGTTGTAGTTCCATTCGGTTTGACTAATGTTTCTACTACTTTTATGTGCTTGAAGAATAGTGTGTTGCATCCGTACTTGGATAAGTTTGTTATTGTGTTAATTGATAACATATTGGTATATTCTAAAAATGAGGAAGAGCATGTCGATCATTTGGCAATAGTATTGAGGTTGTTGAGAGAGAATCAATTGTATGCTAAGCTCAACAAGTGCAGTTTCTTTCAGACTGAGGTACACTACATGAGACATGTTGTTTCCAAGAAGGACATTGTAGTAGATCTGGAAAAGATAAGGGCCATTATGGAGTGGGTAGCTCTTAGGAATGTGGATGAGGTCATATCTTTCATGGGGTTGGCAGGTTATTACAGGAGGTTCATCAAGAATTTCTCACAGATTTCTTATTATATCACATCATTGCAGAGAAAAAGTCAGATGTTTGAATGGACAGAGGAGTGTAAGGCTAGTTTTGAGCAGCTTAAGCAGTTGTTGACACATGCACTAGTGTTAAAGATTGCAGATTCAAACAAAGAATTTGTAGTATGCACAAAGTCTTGTAAGAGGGGACTTGTTGGAGTCCTTGTGCATGATGGCCAAGTGGTATGCTATGAGTCGCGAAAACTGAATGAGTACAAGCATAACTACCCGACACATGATTTTGAGTTAGCAATGATCATACATGCATTGAAGTAGTGGAGGCACGATCTTCTTGGTAGGAGGTTTGTGCTAATGAGTGATCACATTGGGTTGAGGTATTTGTTTGATCAAATGAATCTGAACTCTTGGTAGGCTAAATGGTTGGCCACGAACAACAAGTTCGATTTTGAGATGAAACACATCAAGGTAAAGAGAATAGGGTGACAGATGCTCTTAACAGATGGATACATATAAATGACTTAACAACTATGAGCTCCTATGGGACAGACTTACAAGATAGGATTTTGCAAACAAGTCAAAAGGATGTCAAGTATGTGGAGATTGTGCATAAGTTGTATTAGAGTACAGGTACAGGTAAAGGTAGTACTACAACTACATGTACAGGTAGTGGTACAAGTACAGGTACAGGTGCAGGTGCATAGGATGTGGACTATTCTCTTACATCAGATGGATTGGTTAGATTCAAAGACATGATATATGTGCTAGATAGTAGTGAGATCAAGAAGGTGATCTTGAGGGAGTTTCATGCGAAACCTTATTCAGGTAATGCAAACTATCAGGAGACATTGACCACATTGAAGAAATTTTATTGTTGGCCGAATCTAAAGACGAGTGTAGCAGAGTTTGTGGCTAGGTGTTTCGATTGTTAGCGTGTGAAGGGAGAGTGTAAAAATCTAGATAGACTGTTACAACCGTTTGCAATTCCAGAGTGGAAATGAGAGGTCATTTCCATGGAATTTATCACATGGTTGTTGTGGACATGATGACATAGGTTGCACACTTCATTCTAGTGAAGTCTACATTCTCAGCTAGCGATGTAGCAAATGTATTCATCATAGATGTGCTCATATTGCATGGTGTTCCAAGTAAGATTGTGTTAGAAAGGGATGCAAAGTTCACTTCCAAGTTTTTGAAGGAATTGTTCACAGGTTTGGGCATAGAGTTGGTCTTCAGTACAACTTATCATCTGCAGACAGATAGATAGACTGAGAGGGTCAACAGGATATTAGAGGATATGTTGAGAATGTATGTGATGCATCAACAAGTAAAGTGGGAAGAGTATTTTCCACTGGTAGACTTCACTTACAACAATGGGTATCAGGAATATTTGAGGATGATTTCGTTTGAGGCATTATATGGGCAGAGTTGCAATACTCTTATCAATTGGAGTGATTTAGTTAACAGGGTGTTGATTGGACCAGACATGTTGGTGGACATGGAACATGAAATGCAGGTAATCAAGAAAAATCTAAAGGCAACACAAGATGAACAAAAAAGCTATGGAAATCAGAACAAGGTGTTCAAGGAGTTCTAGGTTAGGGAACAAGTGTATTTGTGCATCAAACCAAAGAAGAGCTCATTACGGATTGGATCATGTGCCAAGATGGCACCACGATTTTGTGGAGCCTTCAGTATTATTGAGAGGAATGGTCCAGTAGCCTATCGACTTGCACTGTGTCCGACAGTGAAAGTTCATGATGTTTTCCATGTGTCATTGCTTAAGAAATATGTTAAAGATGTTGATCATGTGATTAATTGGTCTGTATTGCAGGTGGAAATAGATATGGAATTCCAATTAGAGCCTCAATGTATATTGCAAAAAAATGTGTTCATGCTCCGAAATTGAGCAATCGAGCAGGTTAAAGTGTAGTGGAAGCAATTTGGACCTGATGAAGCTACATGGGCGATGAAAGATCAAATGCGGGTTATGTATCCTTCATTGTTTACCAGTTGAGGCAAAGTAGTTTTGGTATGGTGTTTGGGTATATGTCTTTGGTATATGTTTTGGTACATGTTTGGTGATGTTTTGGCATATGTACATATGTATATGGATGTAAATACCACCATGAGCTATGTTATAAAGCTCCAATATGCTGTATGGGTGTCATATCATTATGTTGTCATGTTGTTATATTGGTTTGCTTTCAATAGGGTGATCATTGTAAATACTGCTTCGAGCTATGTTATAAAGCTCCATGGGCAGTATGCTTTTTTTTCAACAGTTTCGCTGAGGTCTAGGTGTGGTTGAACACCGAGGACAGTGTCCCCCAAGGGGAGGGTTATGTAACAAACCTGGTGAAAATTCCATGTAATAAAAGCTAATAAAGGAAAAAATAATAACCATGATTGATGAGACACTTGTTCAAAGCTCAATGTTGAGAAAGACATCCTAGTGGGTGTTCATTTAAGTTTATTATGGCAAAGGAAATTGGCAAAGGTAATGGCTAAGGCTTTGGAAGGCAAAATGGAATTTTGGCACATTTATTTATGAAAATAATGGAAATTAAGAGAAAAGGAAGGTCAAAGGTCAAAGTTTGCATGTGAGGAGGAAAATGAAGGAAAATAATGAAAAATGAAAAAAACATAGGCGTAATTGATAAAAAGGCTTCTGAGGATCAATTTGTAACCTTTTGTCAGTTCAATTTTAGAGCTCTCCCATTTTTCTCTCTCCCTCTCTCTCACCCTTGGACACTTAGAGTTTTCTTGGAGCACTTTAGCATTGGATCAAGAAAGGCAAAGAAGGCAAGAGGAAGCAGGATCAAGCAAGGAAGAGTAGGATCAAGCAGCGGCAACAATATTCTTTGCAGGTATCGTTTTGAATATGTATTTTCTTTGCTGGATTGGGCATGCATGGTATTGCATGTGGTTCTTTTGCTGTTATGGCATGGATTTTTCTAGGTGTGATAGTGTTTTCAGCCTAGCCTTGCCATTTTTGGATAGCCATGGTGGGATGGGGTTCTCATGTTTTGGTTGAGCTGGATTGCTGGTGGATTCAAAGATAAGCGAGGTGGATCTCCGAATCATAGAGCACATCGCCTAGTGGTCCCTAAACCAGACTGTGGATCATGATATAGCCGCTGGCTCAATAACCCCTGAGCCAAGCTATGGGTTGCGGTAAAGATGGGATTGTGTTGCCTCAGTGGGCTTAAGAATCCTTGCTGATGAATGGCAGGATATATGGTAAAGCCATGCAGTGGATTATTCTCCTTTAAGCCTAGTAATCCCGGTTTTGGATATGTAGTAAAGCCTGAAGAGTGTGTCTCGGCTTAGGGCCTAGTGGTCCGGTGTGGATTGCGGTAAAGCCTGAGAGACTAGGAGACATAAAAATTACTCATAGTGTAGGTGGAGAAATACGGTGGAATATATGCTTGTTTGGGCTAGTGATTGGGTGGAGATCATGGTAAAGCCTGTTATTACATGTTCATTGTCTTGGCCTAGTGATCCGGGATGAATTGCGGTAAAACTTGGTTTCTATTGATGAGGGTGAGGTGGTTTAGCCTCGGGATGCCCTGGTTGGTTCTTTTGGTTTGAGTTCCACATTCATGCTTGGAATATGGTATGGGGGTGAATGGCTGAAGAGAGATTTGGCTCATCCATTCTTTGGTCGGGTGGAACGTGGTGGTCCCATCCTGGGTTTGGATTTTTCATCATCAATATAAGGTTATTTCTTCTTGTATTTCTATGAGTATTATACTGGTTTATATGTGGATCATATGGTTTTGATTTTATTGATATTTCTGTTTCTATTATGTTGGTTATATATGTGTTTTATGACAGGAGCTATGTATGGCTCTCATCATGTTTTTACTTGTAAATAAATGGACAATGTATTTATGACCTAATAGATGATAATCTAGCAAATAATATGAGGGAACAATGGTTCTTAGTGATTCTCACATAAGTATGAAATCCCTATGCTTAAATCTGTTGTTTACATTTGTAGATTACATATTTGTGATATGTTTGATGAAATGTTTGTCATGGCTAGTAGGGGTCTGATTAAGGGCTTGTTCAGGTATTTACTTTTGCATCATTGCTTCTCTATTATCTTATTTTTCTGAAGGTGTCATTCAATTCTAGGCAATGCCTGGGTTCTAGGTTTGAAAAAATTGCTCAAATCTCGTGGACACTGGCACAACACTGAGAAAAATAGTCCATGGACGCTGGCATGCCTTGTCATGAGAGCATCCAGAGCCTCCTGGATGTTGGCATGCCTATAACATGAGAGCGTCCAAAGGCCAAGTGGTAAAAAATTTCAGTGGGACCCAGGGGCTAACTACCTAAGTGGTTGGGATGGCTCCTAGGAGCCCTGTTGCTGATGTGTAAGGTTTGTATGTTGTGTTTCTGTCGATTCCAATTCCTTAAGGTCACCTAGGAATTTGAATCCAATCACAATAGTCTTTCATCACATGTTTACCTTGATTGGCTGGTTACTTGTGTAGATGTCGGAGGAGGGTTTTACAGTACTTAAGATCATTGTATATTTATGTAAAACAAAAAGAAGAAAAATAAAAAATGATTATTATTATTATTATATAAGCATGTTCTTCATGCATCTAAGATTTTTTGAGTCAAAGAGTCAAGTCCTATTTGGACCTATTGTAAAGTAAAAAAGAAAGATTAAATATGTAATTTGGATCAAACCCCTCTAGATGCCAAGTCAGCCCTGCCCCAAAGGACATGCCTATTCGAACCCATATCGACAATGTAAATAGAGGGTGAGTTGAACTCATTTGGACACACAATGTTTTGATGATTGGTTTGAGATATCATAGAGAAGATAGAGAAGAAGAGGTGGACCGAAGTCTGGAATTGAAGAAGGGTTTCTCTTGAAGTCTAATTTGTGGAAGTTATGCCTTATCACATTTTTGTTGAAGATTTATTGTTGGTCTCTTGCTGATGAATTTGTAGTGCAGGAGGGTTTGACTTGGTATCTAGAGGGTTGGTCATGGGTCTTGAATGTGTTAGTTTGATATGATAATATAAGGAGAATTTTTTGGGTTTTAACCTGGCTTGGAGCCTATATCTTGTGTATTGTGATATTGATGTTTTTACGTTTGGTAATTGATTGATGAAAAAATATAACACAATAAGGAAATGCCAATAAATTCACAAGTAATTATAAAAAAATGAGAAATTTAATCTAAACCATAAGCCTCCCAATTTCTCAACATGGTATCAGAGCTAAGGGTTTGAATAAGGAGGTTGAAAAACACACTGTTGGATTTTGGATCGAAATCTATGGTTTCATTGGAAGAAATTCTTGTGAAAGAGATTTTGGAATTCCTGTGGACACAACAATCTAATCTTAGGCTTGCATTTACCATGATTAATGCTATGGTTAACGGTTATATTCCCAGTAACACACACTTTGTAGTATCATCATTATTACAATGGATCGTTGTGGATTGTATTCGATCTGTGACAAGCTCGCCTTAAAACTCAAAATATTCAGAACCCATAATGGTTCATTTATTTGTAGTAACACGCAATATGTCTTAATCATTTTTTTTTGTGGCATAGATTGGATCGTATTTAAGTGACTTTCTATATATGTAACAGTGACTTGTGACACGTATCTCGCACTCTGAAAATGTGGATCATATGGTTTGAAGGTCTTTGAGGTTCGACACTATTACAAACAATCACATATTTTCTATGCAAATATTCGTGTGGTTCACCTAGAACTTTTGAGGGTTGCATTTCCTTTTACATGAATCACTCTCTATGATATGGATCTAGAGACTTGCATATTCTTATCAGAGACTCGCATGTTTTATCTAATGTCTCATATCATACCTCTGTATGGTATCATTGACATCTATCCGTGGCTCGTTAATCTACTATATGGACTCAATTTATCCTGTGTCTCACATTTAACATAGATGTGATTCGCTATTTCTCCTAGGCTCGATACACCTATGGCTCGAAGTTCATTACAACATTATATGGTCAATGATTCGCATAATAATTATACAATAGGAATCGATCTTGGCATCATTATAAAGTGTTCTTTGTTGAGACTTGTAGCTTGGGAGGTACTCTAAACCCTAAGCCTTAAGCTAGAGGGTTTTGGAGGAATGGGCTCCATAAAAGTGGTTTGTGGGCTTAGAACTCAAGGTGGGGTTTTTGTACCCAAAAGAACTGGGGTCAAAACTATAAGGAGATTTGATGACTGGATCTTTGGAGATGAAATAACACCCTTAGATGAGTAAGGGGCAACTTCAAACACCAAGAAAGGAGGTCTAGAAATGGAGAAATTAATTTTTATACATTGTGTGGGCTAATTGTTCTAGAGATTTCAAGTTGATCTTCACTTGAGGAGAACCTTTTATGGGATAGAATTTGGCCTAATGAAATGTATAAATAGAGATGAAGAGAGACCTCATTCTCACTATCCTATGAGAACAACATCACATAATCATATCTTTGAAGTGGTTGTAGATCCTAGGAGACCTCAACGAAGGAGAGAAGTAGCATTTGTTTGTATCTTCTTAAGTTTGTCTTGAGGGAAAAGCATGGAAGGAAGCTGGTTGAGGTTGTAAGGGAGAAATCTAGGAATATCTATGACATATTTGTGAGGGCTAATCTCTGTTTGCAGGGTGAAGTATCTCAATCACTGTGGCGCAGATCCAAACTCCTGTTGCAGAGCTTTTGGGTAAGGAGAAAGCGCACAGTGTTAAGGAAGGTGCTCTAGAATACAATGAAGGGAAGGAGTTTGTAGAAGGAGCCTAGCCGCACTTAATTGAGGGATATTTATACTGAGTTGAGGGACTGTAATAGGAATTACAGTCAACCCTTACAGACAACCAAGTACCTTAGTCAAGTATTGTTGTCTAAAGGATGCAAAAGAGCATAGATGTCTACAGGCATCTTCCAAGACACACAAGCACTCAAATCTAAATCGGAACCCTCCAATCGATATTGCTCAAAATTAGCTTTCCAACGGTATATGGAACTCCTCAACGGACTCTAGAATGAAAAGTTAGACTCAAATTGAAGTTACCCTTGAAAAACCAAAAGACAAAGAGAAAATCCTTAAGGGTAAAATCCTGGGTCATGTTGTGGCCACCAACAACCCCCCTTCTTATTTAGTGTTATTACTAATACTAAATAAATGGGGACCCTTAGTAAAAAAATTTTAAAAAATGAATTAGTGCTTGTATTTCCTTTTTAATAAAGCTTACTATCATGACTTAGGAAAATACCTTTGAAATCTAAAAAAACTTAAGTTCTATGATGGTAAAAGATAAAATAACTGCTTAAGGAATATCGCATCGCATGCCTTAAAACGGAATTACGCTAAAAAACCGCAGAAAATGCCAATATGCGATAGCGCATATCGCAAAAACGCAGCTTGCAAGAAACTGCTTAACACAAAATATGCACGTAACACGATCATGCGATATTGTGATTATGCGATATTGCGATATCGCGATATTGCGATAAGACGACAGAGCGATCTTACGATAGAACAACATAAAGATCATGCGATCTTGCAATATTGCGATTATGCAATACAGCTCCATCGCAGAACTTTCTAGCTCATTATTCAAGAATTTTTTTTTCATAAAATGAAACCTGGTTATGCGCTTTAATGCTAATTAATGAAGTAGTTGCCAGTTGTTAAGGAAATATGGTTTTATGTTTATCAAAGAGTCAGTTCACATAAGGTGATATACTTTTGCAGGTCTTCAGCATTTAAAGCTTTCTCGTCATTATTTCTTATCATTAATCTCACCTCACTTGTAAACTGCAGGAACGAAGAACAAAAAGTTATACAAAGCAGTATACAGGAAACTATGAGGAAGAAAGGCAATAGCTCCAATGTCTGAAGACAGAGAAAAGGCGTCTTTGTACACAGACACTGCATGCAACAGAGACGCGGATATTTCCACCTGGGAAGGCACATATAACCTACTTGAGGAAGAGAATCCTAAGGTAATGGGACTTGCAGCTAATACAGACTCATCAAGGTTGTCTGAAGCGTCAGTTGCAGAGTTAGCTTGTTCATTCTTGCACTAGAGAGCAGCAAGGCCCAAAATTCTCCTCTGTACAAATATGGTTAAATGGGTACTGGACAGCGCTAACATAAAAAACATACAGTTTAAGACTCAGGGTCAAGAGCTCACGGGACCTTTATCTTCGCAAAATTTCAGCTTTTCATGCGCTAAAGGAAAGCACGCAAGAGGCAAAAATCACATCAAGGAAGCCCTGATCAAGAAACAGAGGCAGTTTCTGATGCGCGATTAGCGCATCGCTGGGTAAAACTTCTCGAAATGGAAAGCCTCTAATTGCTCAGTCTCCTGTAATCCCAGTACCAAAGAGATAGTGCCAGCTCTTGCTGATCCTGTTTTTGCAGCACATTTAAAGGCTGAATTCGGCCAATCGACTCTTCTCAAGCAAAAGCTGAATGCTTGCGACATTAAGGAGTAAATACATAAATAGTTAGATTTTAGATTTAATTTTAGAAATAGTTTTGTTTTATTTTTGCCTAGAGAAAGGACGGTCATTTAAACCGTATCCTAAATTTTTGTAATAAGTTATTTTTAGATGTAGTTAGTAGTATTTAAACCCTTCTCATGCATTTAGAGAAGGGTCCAGAAATTTATCAAAAACTTTTCCTTAAAACATGCACTTTTGCACCCTCCGAGGAGGTTTTGATGAATGAGTGGAACATGATTTATTGATTTTTGGCTTTAATATCTGCTATTGATGTTGCACTTTTGTACTCTTAGTGGATGTTGGATTGAGAAGAAATAAATCGTTATTGCTGGAAGCTCATGAGTAGTACTAGTTATAAATGGTACTTCTATCTCTTAGCTATTTCTATTTCCTGTGTTAAAGTGATATTCAATTTCAGTTGTTTATATGTTAATGCGTGAATTCCTGAGTTATCATTTGGCACTTTTTTACGGTGATAGCTATCTATTTATGCTTAATGTGTGAGTAGCTTATTATGCGATATGTTTTTCATAACTATTTCGCCTTTTTTATGCGAAGTGGTTTATTTATATTGAATACTTTTCTTAACAGTTGAATGATCTTATTATCGGTTGTTATCTGAAATCATTTTAGATCGCATAGGAGAAATATTACACCCGGGTTAGCATAGACTTAGATAATTTAGTTTATTAGAATACAATAGCATGTCATTAGATTAAAGTAAAATTAGAGCATCTTAATTAAGAACTGTTAGATCAGAATTATCAATCTTTCTCATACACACACACAATTGAATTGGGAAACTGGTCCCATATCCCCAGTCGGGCCTGCTATACCAAACGGAAATGGAGCTGCCAACCAAGGTCCGGACCGGGCGGGTATCCCCCTTGTTGTTGACCCGATTTTCGGGGCTTCAACATATTTGGCACTAGGAGGAGGGTGTTAGACTCCTATACTACTAGTGTAACCCTTTATTGTTATTAGTACAACCCCCTTATTATATTGATGTACCCATTTAGTGCCCATATTGTTACTATTGTTCCCCATAGAAGCCCACTATTGTTATTATTGTGCCCTTATATTATTATTGTTATGTCGGCTCTGATTATGTTATGAGCCCTTAGACTCCTATATATAGAAAGGGGGTCTTTTCATTTGTATCATCCAAGAATTGTTCATTTATGTAATGTAAAGGATGTTTCCCCCTCGAAGAGGCTGAATTCTAAGGCGTTGATCTATCTTTTCTATCTTTTCTTGAGCTGGTTTCATAACATTTGGT